>JAQFYC010003716.1:0-19743 GCA_034694165.1 Tomocerus mixtus
TACATATTTACTAACAATAAGAATGATGTAATTGTAAAACATAATATTTTGCATAAAACAAATCTCTCGACGAAAGGGAAACCTATTTCCTTGGATTTAACCTATAAATATGATGTGCATACTTTTTGGCGTTATACTACGGATTCTTTTTCTGTATTTTAGTATTTTATGCTTCAGATAACGATTTTTCAATAATTCACAATTATTCTGGGGCTACCAAACATCAGTACACATCTGGTTATTTCAATTTACATAATATTATCTTTGCCATCTTAAATAGTGTTTGGAAAGAATCTTAGATTCTCCAATCTCCATTTATCTTCAATAAAAAATAATATTTAATATTTCGTTTTCTTTTGGAAATTACTATTTATTGTTTTATGTATAATTGCTACTGTATCTACTTCCGTATGCATTACATATATTACAAAATCAATTCTGTTCTCTGATTCATACCTACCTATTCGCCTATTTATGCAGTTAGATGAGGAAGAATTTAAAATCGAATCATGAGTCATCGCTTCGTTTTGCTTATTATGCTTCATCCAGATTTCTGAGTCTGATTCTGATTAAAACTAAAATCTAGTAAGTGCACCCTTATAGCAATTTTTTAGTCTCTTGCGTCATAATGTTTCCGCAAATACTGTTGATACACATAGAACCTTGATTTTTACATAATTTTTGGTTTTGATTATGTAGAGCAAGGAATGGAATGAATAATCGTAATAATAATCCACTATTCTTCTAATCTTTTGTAGAAAATGTTTTCAGTCAGAGTCTGTCTTCTTTTAGGTTGCTTACCTATTATAGTTGATATAAACATTGCCAGGAGTTACAGTTGTTTGCTTGTTATAAATTGTATGTACGTACGTATGTAAATAAAAATGTATACAAAATTATCATGAACAGTTCAGTCAAAGTGGACACGATGCTATTCTTTGAAGAGTAGGTCGAAATCTAGGTCAAAATTATTATCAGTATTAGTAGAGTAAGGTAAACAGTAATATAAGTACGTCCTACACTGGCAATGAAGTAGGGAGTCAATTAACAATAAAAATTTAAGTAAAAATCCCCGAGAAGATATCCGAGATTAAGAAACAAAGATGAGCGTCCCATATGTAGGAGATCTTGTCAACGGCGATGGTTCAGTTTACGTCAGCCCCGCCCCCGACGCAATGACCGAAGGTATTTCTTCTGCAGCCTCGACAGGTCTAAGTATTTCGGATGAGGCATCAAAAGATTTTGTCCAGCCTGGTGAAAGAAGCGAGCCTTCTGTACAGATTCTCAAAGATGACGAGTCTGTGTACGAGAATGAAAGTTACGTCGAAATCGGGCGGAAATTGGTCAGTGCGAAGAATTCCCTTGAACTAATTTCCATGGTGCAAGGGAATCATCGAAGAAATCTCGGATTGGATGCCACTTCGGTGGACGGTAGGAGTCTCTCTTTGATATTGCAAAATATCAACGAAGGGGAAGAAGCGGACACCGATCTTTCAAAATCTGTCATTCTAAATGCCACTAATGCAAATATAAAAGCTAATGGACACCATGTAAGCAAAGCCGAGGGGTATCACTAACATTCCCCCAGTTCCCCGAAAAATATCATGTAAAGTGAAAGTTGCCTTCGGCAATATAAGTTTAATGAATTCTAACCTAAGTTTAAATAGCAAAAATAATTTGCATTATTTTCAAAGACAGTACTTTAATAAGTCCACCAATTCAGTCAGACCTTGCCTTAAAATTCATGCAAACCCATTTGGTGTTGGTACCGTACCGATTACCGATGGTACCAAATGAAAAATACAAAACTGTTTATGAGCATGAGCACTAAGAACAAAATCCTGCCACTTTTAATGGGGGAGGGTTTAGTATGTACAGCGCAAAGCAAGGGTAAACATATTGCGCTTGAGCGTCTGTTTTATCAAATATATATCTAGGTTTCGTATTTTTGGACAAGGTTTAGGTTTATGGACATATTTTTTTGAAAACAGAGAAGACAAATTTAAATTGCTCCACCACCTACATTTAAAATTCAAAAAGAACATTCGTTTTGTACTCATAACACAGGTGTTCAGTAATTAGTTTATTGCAAAATGGATCTTTACCTTGCAGTTCGTATACTTTTGAATATTTTGTGTTTTTCTGTCTTCTTTGATATTTCCCCGCAACTTCCGTCATCATACGAAACTTGGATAAACGTAATTATTTGCGTAGTTTTGGTAATTCCTTTAGAATTTCATACATTTTCAAATATTTCGAACCTCAAGCCTCAAACCCATCTCACTCGTGAGATCAGATTCCGCAATAGAGGAAGGAAGTTACACCGTAATAGATTTTAATCAAAATAAGACGGTCTAAATGATGTACTATTAATAGTTCTTAAGTATAAAAATAATTGCATTGGTACTGGCTGGAGGAGGCTTTTGAATTTTTATTGTATTTAATTTCTCATTTTACTTTTGTGTTTATGATCCTTGTCGCTTGCTATTTGCTATGTGCAAAGGTTATACAATGATCATTTGCGTGCGTTTTGTAGGCCATCTTTGGCAACAAGTGCGTTTACATTGTCGCATACGGTGTTTTTGGGTAAAGATTACGATTAGAACTGGAACACCAGAACACATTCATTCCCATTTCTTGTTGATGGACTTATTACTTTAAGCTGTTACTAATTAATACAATTATCTTTTTTTACATAAATCTTATAGGTGAACTGGGTAGAGCCAGTGGAAGACGAAAACAGAAGTAGAGACGGAGATAACGAAGTTGAAAACCAACCTCTCACTGAAACTCAGTTCGAAGTTTCCCCGGAACTTCAGACAAACGGAATGACGCTTTCTAATGATGTTTTGGGCAACCCTTTTTTGAATTGTAACAACCAAATCCAAAATCAACACCAATACATCTCAGGTAAACGTATTAGTGTATACAATTTTTAATTATGTAGCTGTAGAAACTTGTAGTCAAATGCGTTTTTAATGTTAATTCGGATTAGTGATTAGTGTTATTAAATCTAGAATTTAGGATGATGAATTAATAAGTACGAATACTCCAAATTAAGGGGCTTAAACATTATGTTGCGATTGCGATGCTCAAAGAACTAAAATTGGGAAGGACAGGAAATGTGTAGATGGATTTTCATGAGTTTTGTGGGACTAGAATATAGAGTGGCATTAAAAAAGATAATTTTTAAAAATATTTCTAAAGTTGAAAGTTAACTCAGATATAAAATCGCAATCCATGGAAACTCCCAAAAGATATTATTTACCTGATAGAAGGATTGTACTTCCAAAAACTTTTGTTTTATGTAAAGGAGCTTTAGTGATTGCTATTCTACATTTCAAAAACACGGTCAACTTCTTGGGTGATAGTCTAAAAATCTTTCGTTCAGCTTATTAAAGATGGTATCCTCTTGTTCCTGGAGAGCCATGATGGCAAAATTGCAGGGTTTGTCATTGAGTGACTATACGCTACCAATTTTTGGTCAGGGGGATTCTATGTCCCTAGGGAAGGATAGACCTCACTCATCGGGATTAGGATCAGAAACCCTTAAACGGGAATGGGATATTTCGAAATTTTTTAGTGTGGTAAAAGATGGTAGTAAAAATTCATAGTTGACAAACTTTAATAATGAAAATGTCCACATTTTATTAGCATTTTTTGATAGTTGTGTTGTATGCATGTGTTGCGAAAACATTTTGGTGCTAGATGATTGTAGTTTGCGACAATTAGGGTTTGTCGTCCTATTTATTTTGCTCAAGATAGATTTATTAAGAAACTTTATTTATTATACCTATTCCAGGTTCAGATGACGATTTCTTGTCAAATGAGAAGACTGATGTCAGCAAATTGTTAAGCGTCGAAGGCCTGCCAATCCCTGACCCAATGTATGTTGCTCAAGAATATGGCCCTGCCTACTACCCTCTGATTAAGCGTCGTTTCAAAAAGGGTAATTAAATGCTTTTGCCCAGCTTAATTGTAAAATAAATAAATCGTAATCAACTGCAATTTTTTTACGTACAATGTAGATTGTCGTGTCTGGTTGTACAAAAATACCAATTTGCGAGAAAGAACACGCAGCATTTTTAATGACATGGATCCCCAAGCGAAGGCCAAGGTCAAACGTTGACTGGGCTGATGACTAAGACTGACTGAACCTCGCAAAATGTTTATCGAATTTTTCACATGTTAATCCGGACAAGAAATCATTGTATCCCAGAAATCTATGAATAGTATTATAATGTATTTACACGCTTAAGCTTAAACGTGTCACTTAATTGTTCTTTAATTATTAAGCTATAATTATCATCTACTATTTATTGTATATTATCATTATGAACCCCGGTAGATGATTTCGTGACTATATTTTTAACATATAATATAAGAAGACTGATTTACTTATCATTTACTGGAAATCAGAATTAATTGCTCATTGCTACACTACTGATTCATTGAATTGTACTATATATTGCCATTCGTTTTCCACTATACTATGCAAAGCAATAAATAATGGTGTTGTAGCAAAAACATTCTTCTAACTTCAATATTAGCAATTTAATTGCTGTATCAATATTTAAGTCATTCACAGAAAGCTTAATATTAATATAATTCAAGCATTACTGTATCACTTAGCAATTCTCAAATGTATAAGGGCAGTTAGTGAATATTTCATTATTCTTCTAATAGCATGCACAGGTATTTCATAAATTACATTTTCCTTGCAGTGTTGCAGTCTCATGCAAATTCTAATGTATATGATTTAATGCAAAAACAAAAGTCTTGTTTTTATACCGGCTGAAGGTACCTATATAAAAATCCAATGCACATTTGTACTATAACATCAATGAATGCATAATAGCAATTAATATCAATTCGTACTTTGTATTTATAAAAGAATCCAACTGTAGATTGCAAACACAAATATTATTGAGTGTTTTCCGTAGTGTGTAATACACAAGTGTTCAGTTCACCTTTGAATACAATAATAATAGTAAGTAGCAAACATTTGTGGCAACCTAAGCCTAAGTCAATGAGAATGTTGGATGTAAATGCACAATAAGTGCATGAATGAACAGTGCACGCAGAATTTCTATCAAGAAAGAGAAATCCGTTTGATTCTATGTTTCTTTGCGAATTATTCTGTTACGATTGAATTAGTTTTCATATCCTTTGTTTAGGATGCGGATGGGATGAACGATGAACATCATTCAATTACAATGTTTAGCTTTGGCTGGTGTTGCTTGCAACATACATCGCCATAAGGGATTTCTATTTTTTGTCTATAAAATAAATATATACAGCACACGTACAGCGACTCCAACGCTTGTAATCACAATAGGATCTTGCAAATCGCGGTGTATACATTTATTTCTGTATTCTGCATGCTATACTTACATTCTTGTGTATGTTGTTTATGTTATTTGTGATTATGTAATTTAAAATTGTAATGTGAACGCAAAGCGGCATTACTACTGTATAAGTAGCAGTTAGCTCTAATGCATTAGTAAACTAGCCAAACGGAAATACCGATGTAGCTTATATATAAATAGGCGGTGCAATTTTCATTTATAGTTAATAAGTACTTTAACTCCAACTTAAGAAATGCATTATGCACTGCACTGTGTTACAGCAATTCGCAATCAGCCACTAATATACATTTTGTGCAAACTTTACTTCACTCTTCACTGTTAGTACAAATACAATACAACAAAAGTTGGAGTGTGCTGTGTGCTTCTTCATAAAGAACTCAAAGGGAATTATTGGGATTAGTTTCATTTAACATTACTTTACACCTTTGCAATTTACATTGTCTATGAACTTAAGTTAAGTCCGGCACGTTAAGACGGTAGCTCACTATTATTTAATACCTTGGCTTAGCACATACCACCTGTAGCTGAATTGAAAATTGAACTCGCAGCACAGCCCCCAGATACCGCAAATTCTTCATTACGAATTCTTCTCGTGAATCATGCAATTACATTTACATCCTTTTCATTTACTACCAATACATAACATTTTAGCATGGTTTGCACCATTGCTATTCCTATTTGTATTGCATTTAGGATTTGGGAAGAAGTTGTAAAATTACTGTTGCAATTTTATAGCTTTGTATTTAGTAGTTAATTTATTAATCACATACAGATAAATCCCATTGCATTTTGCATCGCAGTTTTAACGTTAATTTTTAAATACGTTACCAGTAAATAAGGAAAGGAATAGAACAGTAGTACAGATAGTGTTCTGTTCTGTTATGAATATGAAATATGGAACAAAGCACGAGTTCAGAAAGAACATTAATAATTTATTAGCATTTAACGTTATTTGTAAGCAAAAAATTACAATAGTGTACATAGTTAACTATGTAAAATCTTCACTACAAATACTTGCTGAGTTTTATTATACACTAGGTGTGAAGTTTTATCTCCATATTAGTGTGGAATAGTAAATTGCACGTTTATAATGCACAGTATTGATTCAGTGTGTATAAAATGTAGATTTGTGTATATTTGAAGGTAACGACTCTGCTTTGTTGTTTACCTTGTTTTTCCTGACGATGCGATGAGTAAAGTAACATAACTCATAAAAGCACTCTCTTCTGTAAAGAGTAAGTATACAGGTATTAAATACATGTGATTACCCAATTTTATCTCTCATACAGGCTATAGGTATCAATTTTAACATAGTTAGCTTAACGATGAAAAGAAAAGCAAACCTGTTTTCATGACTTGTATTGTATATCAGTACCTATAATTTTTAAGTATATACATTCCCTGGCCTGCCTGATACAATTAGTTACTAATAAAACAACAGAAACTGCAATAACTTCTAAGTTCTATATGACTTCACTTCTTCACCTTCGTAAATACGGAAGAAACAAGAAACTTTCGAGGAAAATAAAGATAACGCATTGCATGCATTTTGCATTTCATTGAAACAATACTTATATTTGTCTTGTGCGTGTGTTACATAACATTGGATTGAATTGAATTACACTACTCTTAAGTACCTAAGTAAGATTATTATAAGTTCATCTCCAATAATCTCCAAAAATATACCTACTAGCTTACAAATTGTAATTTATTGCAATTTATCATCTTTATTGTACATCTTTGGTTACGGATGAGGATGTGGATGTTGTTTTGTAACGCAAGGTGGTATAAAATGTGCAGTTATATGGTTTTTGAGGATCTTCAATGAAAATAAATGCACCTTTGAAGTTTTGGGAATATTTTAGTGTTCAAAAGTTATACAAATGTTAAAGCGTGGACGTAAGTAGCTAATTAAAAGTGTAATTTTATGTACTTAGGTGTAGGTAAATCTTTTCTACTAGCAACAAGGTGACCACATACATATTTTGTGTATACTGTACAGTCTACTTAAATGCTAAAATAGTTATCTAAATCAATTTTTGTCTATTGAAAATATAATGTCTACGAATGCGATTAAATGAAATATGTCTGGAGATTCGAAATTTTATAAAAGATTGTTCGAAATTTTTAAACCAAATCGCTTATATTTACTTACTCTAAATTTTTGCACTACTTCCGTAATGAGGAATTGTATAATTTTAAAGAATAGAGCGTGTGTTTTAGGACAGAGAGCAAAGTAAGTTAAATAACATTGAAAATAATGAAGAAATATGGTTTGTCTGCGGACAGCGGACACTATTAACTTTAGAATGATAAATAACAGCTTGATATACCAGATGCGTTGTCATTCCATTTTAGAAACATTATTATGTTTGGTATGCATTTTGACGTTTGAATGAATTAAAAAGCTTGAAAGCAGCAGGTGAAGACTATTATGTTTCCCTACCTCCTACAGAAAAATTGTCATTTCTATATGTACCACAGATGCATATTATTTGTATTCGAATGTAAGTAGCCTAAAACTATTTATTAGCCACTGCCACTACCATTGGTTTGTTTTGCATGGTGTGGTGATGTAAGTATGTAAGTAGTAAGTAGGAAAAAAGATGAGACAAAATGTGGGCTAATTGGAAGGAACACCAGCAGTCGACCGTCGACTCGACTCAACAACACCAAACGACAAGTCCCCATAAAGAAATCACATCATCTCAACCCAGCAGCAATTTCATATTTAAGTAAGTAGGTGACATTGGTATTGGCACGTACATTTTCACAATACATTACACTGTTTCATCTCGAATGGAATTCTAAGTATAAGGAATAAGGAAAACACAATTTTATTATCATAACCATTCATTATTGGACTTCTTTCAATTAAATGAACGTGGATTCACCCACCGTGATAAATATGTAGGTTGTATAGATTGCTGTTTTCACATTCAAATCAGGTAGGTATATTTTGTATGTATTTCATCGGTATTTATTCAGCATACCCAATAGGATTGGGAAGAAGGGTATATAGTCCCAATTATTTTTGCAGCAAAATGATAACAAATTCAGTCACATTGAAATCCATGAAGCATTTGTATTTAGGGTGTCAAAGATCAGATCCATGAAAAAATCATAAAACTTCAGTTTTAATTCCTGTATGTGATGCACTATGGCTGACCGTATAATATGCATTCAGACAACAATATTCTACATAATTATTTACATTGAAAGCAAAATGTTAGCATTTATATTTATTTGTTAATTTAATTAATTATCATGTCCTTTTTATTATAATAACGACGCATTAACTCGGTGCTTACCCAAGTATTGGAATAAATAATTAAATACTACACCTGAACATAATGTTTTGCAAATCCTACCAATAAATTGCAATACTGTATTAAGGTAAGGGTAATATGAGCCCGAAGCTGAACATATCATAAGTTATGATATGACACGTATTCAGTATCATTAATTAGTAATTACTTAACTATAATGGCACATCTGGCTACTATATTATACTATACGGGTTATCTTCTTAGCATAATATTCTTACCTTCATTTTTTGTATTCATTTAAATACAAAATCATAAAACTCAATGCAAGAAAAGTAAGACGCAAGATTCGTAAAAGTTGAATCTGTTCTACTGTAAAGCTATTAGTTACGTATAGACGTAAAAGTAATTTGCTATGGTTTAGAATTTCCTTCTACATACCTTTCCGTACCATAAGATGTTTAGAGTTTTGTAAGTAGAACCTGTAATACTATTGGTATACTTTTGATATTGTGTACATATTATGTACATTATTATGGTTATAATCTCCCTCATTCTAATATGAATATTATACATAATTTATTTTAAGACTGTGTACACGATGGTATGGTTCATAATTGTACTAAATAATAAAATGATCTTAGCAAGCTTGTGTTACATTTTCTAGGTTATGCATGCAATTTATCAGCACTTTTTTATTGTTTTAAGTAACAACCCGTGGTTTTATAAATACAAAACTTTTTTATCATTTTATTCTCTAATATTCCATTTCCATTGCTGTCTACTACTATACTAAAGTTAAAATTCTTAATATTGTCCATTCCTACATGAATTTTTTACATTATAATGTAGTTCTGTATTACATTACACTATATTCGTACATAATAACAACTAATCCTATTACAGCACGTCCTCTTATACAATTAGTAATATTTTTTGTTTCTCTGTCTCTGTGGTGTGGTTATACTATTGTCACTTACTATTTATAATGACACGACAAGGTAAAATCTATTTTTTCCTGGCTTTGCTTGGTGCAGCTTGGATTAGATGAACTTATTCTTATTTAACTTTGGGAACACACTGTGGAATGATTTGATATCAAAATCAGAAGCTACTTACTACTTACTTACATTACATATAGTTATAAATGTAGGAGACGGAATTTGTAACAACATTGTAACACTTTATAAGTGATTAAACATAGAAGACCAAAAAGGAACTAGGTATGTAAGATCCTATGTAGTAAATAGCTTCACATCACATTCACAATCCAATTTAACTTCACAATATAATCATAGCGAGATATTCTCACACTTTTTATCATAATAATTATTTTCTCATCTTAACTTTAGTGAGGGAGCGAGTGAAGTGAGATTAGTGGCCAAGTTATTAGATAGATCCATCCATCCAAACTCGGCTACCTGCCATGCCATCGCCATCGCCAATGCATCCCACATAATATAATAGAACAGAACAGACATTATGCCATGCCGTGTGCCGTGCGAATTGTTATTGCGAATATAAAGCCCACAGCCGCAGCACAAGTTGATAAGTTATAAAAGTGTTATTCAATTTAGCTCAGGTGCCATACATACACTTACTACACATTCTTTACTTTATACATTACAATTCTGTCTTTATAAAAATATTTATTACTTTACACTCTTTCTTTGAGTAATAATATAAAGTACAATCTTTTATAAGCACAGCTCCTGTGGCTTTAGCTTAATAGATGACTAAGTTTAGTAGGGCAATATAAATCTGGCCTGGCTTTGGCTTGGCCGGGTTCCCGAGGGTACTAATTCTCAGCTCATCTTCCTTTAGCATGATTATGTGATTTAAGAGTTCGCCAATTCAAACCAAAGCACAAAGGCCATCAAATAATGTTGTACAATACACCAGGATATAGATAATGAAATCACCCTCATACATTTACTTACTTAAGTCAAGTCGAGTCAATTTAAAATCTAAACTAAAGTGTTCCTATGTAGTTTTATTATGTACTAACACTAACTATTTAACAAGGTATGCAATACTATGGAGGAATTAAGTAAGATTAGTAATCTTTGCTAAATGTTACATTCTAGCTTTATTAATCACTTCCACGTAGAACAAATAAGTAAAGTATTACGTTTATGTGTCATATCCCTATCAGCCCCCACGTGTTTTATGTTTGTGATTAAAATTATAGAGCAGTATAAAGTTAAGTTTCAGTTTAACTAGGTATACAATAAAGAAATGATAAGCGGGATGTTGGAAGTATGTAAAAATGAACTAGATTGCATTTTATTTCATAAGGTAAGTAGTAAGTAGGCACTTTGCGTTAGAATGAATTAAATAACTAACGTAAGAAGTAAGAACATTATTTGATACGCGTGCAATTAGCTTTACAAATAGCTTAAGCAAAGGTAATCTCTTATGAATGACATGTACTTTATGCTATACCTCCTCTCGTGGTATTTCTTTCCTTAACATTTAAATTGAATCTTATCTTCATAAACAACAGAACGTGCAATTAGCTACAAGAATTGGATAACCATAACCTACAGAAGTCTTTTTTATCTTTATGTGTCACCGACATAGACATTGTATTACATTTACATTGCATTAAAGGACATATTACATATGTTGTCAACTGACGAGACTTACAACGGCTTTGACTTTGAATTTGATTTGCGTTACCTCATCTTTCTACTCTGTTCTATTCCGTCTCGTATAATTTTTTTCTGTTATCTCCCGGTGAGACATTAAATCCTCTTAATATGTAAGACAATGTAAAATGGATGTGCAGACATAAAATGGTACGACGTATGTAAAAGAAATTCTTGTTACTTATGTACTTACTTTATTTTGCGATAAATGTAGGTTGTATAGGTATAACACATATTATTTTACAATCTAAGTGTTAGTGTGATTATTATGTACATGTTGTTTAGCTCAATTCAGACAGAATTATGTACTAATGTCTGGTAAGATTATTTAATACTTAATTCAATGTGACTATATTATAACATGTATTTAACTTTTTATTCTTCTTTTACCAAATTGTACTATAAAATGTGTCCTACCTCTATTTCTCAAGTAATTTAAATGGAAAGGTACTCAAACAAATACACTGCTATTGAAACCAGCAACAATCTATTGAATTATTGTATAAAAAATAATAACAAATAATCTAATAAAATGTACATGTTACCAAACTTAAGGAATGCAGCATTCTCATTAAGTCTGTGTATAGGAATTTACTTCTGGTATTATTTTGTAGCTACTAATGCGAAACAGACTTTGTCGCGTTCTCTTATGACAAACAGCACTTTTAGCCTTAATTGGCATAATGGGAACAAGAAACGGCAACGGAAATTCATCTTATTCCGTAATACAAAGTGTAGGTAGGATGTAGTCCAAAGAAGAAGGTTTTCAAGGAAGAGGATGCTACTGTGTATTACATAGCGCAAAGTAGAAAATAAGACAGAGAACAGAAAAGCAATATCTACAATCTACAGTAGGACGGGAATTGATACGTACATAATATCTAAAGTAAGTTACAAACAAAAGATAGTTCGCATTAATTAATTTTGTGTAAATAAGCATTTCCCTTACTAAGCAAATTCTACATACCTAATTATTAACTATCTGTCTGTATGATGTATAAGAGAAATTGCTAAAGAAAAAGTATGTTGTTAGTTACGCGCTAGCTGAGAAGATACTAGAGCCTTCTTAACTTACTAGATATAATATGTAATATTTCTCTATAAAACGGTCTAATTCAGAAAATCCTTAAAGCTTACACCAAATGCGACATAAATATTAATTACTACAGTAAATTAAATTAAATCATAATATTCGTAAAAACTATTGTATTTGAACTAAGACCAACATTAAATTAAACTAATAAATGGAGATCTAAAAACGAAAGTTAAAATCGACAGCAGGAGCAGTCCAATGATTATCGAGAAGACACCTCAGTACACGGCTATACGGCAGCTGGTTAATTTTAGCCTGCCAAATGGGCGAGGCTGGCTTATCTAATCGAAAAGTCGTATTGCTAAAACTATTTTCATGAATTACTATGATTTCCGTTTAATGCTGTCTAGAAACCGAAAGGTAACTGTAATCGGCAGTTTAACATTAGTTGTATTTTCATATTTTGTTTTATTACTTTGAATAAATGTTATTATTACAAACTGAAATAAAATACCGAAAAAAGCAAAATTATTATTCTAATGAGCACACACATACGATAATGTAATACCTAGCCTCATTCATTATTAAAAAGTGATTATTGGTTCGAATATACCGTGTTGTGTACAAATAAGTAATCTCCACTTGATAGTTTGTCAATTTTGTACCCGTTCTTAGCCATCAACTCCTGCAAAGCCGTTCTGTCTTCTGCAGTAAGCAATACGATTTCTATCACCCAAACCTGTAAAGTGTCGAAAAGGGTTTAACTGAAAACTTTGTTGAATAGTTAAATTCAAAAGTACCTATCTGTACTTAGCACAAAAAGCTGTAAATTTTCTTACTTTCACAAGAATTAAATCAAAAGGGAAGTTTTGCATAACTTTCCATTCAATACTTTGTACGTCCAATGTAATGAAGTCAACAACTTGTATTCCTGTGGCCGCGATGATGGAATATATAGGGAAGGATTCTACTTCAAATCTAGTAAAATTCGAAGAAATATGATGTGGAAAAATATCTCCTGTCCCAGCAGAACTCGACGCTGGCCATTTGTCCATAGACGTTATGTTTATCTGAAAATAGTTGTAGAATTATTGTATCTAATATGGGATACGTTGAGTTTCCAATGTTCCATGTATTTATTATTAGAAATACAGATAACGTGTTTTTAATTTTCATGTTTTATACTTTAAATAGCCATTTTATATAGTCTTTGAAAAAAGACCTTTTATTGCACTTTGAATTCAAAATTGACCAGTTAAAGAGTGAAGGAAAAACTTGCCGTTTGATGAGATTGTGTTATTGATATGCAAACATCAGCTGTATACGCTTTGCGATGAGTTTTTTTCAGCTCTGGAACAAGCACCGGATTACATTCAATTAACAATCCTGTCCAGTTATATTCCCTTTCCAAAAATAAAGTATTGGAATATATTCCGTCGTAGCCTCCACACTCAACGAAAAATCCGTTGGTCTGTGTAACAAAACATTACATGTATACAAATTAAATATTATTTTTGTTAACATTAATAGATTTTCAAAGCGATTTGGACGAAAAGTGCGTTGCATTAAAGTAAAATTACTTCTTTTATTCATTGTCATATTAGCTAAGGAAATTGTAATGTTGATTGATTGATTATACATTTATTTATACGTTTTCCTTACCATATTTTTAAAGATCTGTCTAATTGAACCGGTAATCCCAGAATCTTCTCCAGGAGTAAATGTAAGCGTCCCATTAAAATTGTATGGCAGCATAGATGGTGGACTTAAATGGCGTGCCTTTAGATAATTAATTAATCGATGATCTCTCTGGTTAAGGTGTGCTAAATCTTCATAGCGCACAATTGTAACATCATCGTCCAACCAATCCACATTGTGATTATGGCTTCCAGTGGATGATTGTGTTAATTCTTTAGGGTAGAAGGTGTGGGGTGGGGCGGGGGGTATGGGGGTAAGTTTCCATATCTGTGGGTAGGACATTATATATATAAATGACATGCACAGTACTGCAAAAATTAGTGGTATGTAAGATTTTGGGTTGATAGATGTGACTTTTTTCGTCATTTTCGGTTTGGTATTTATATACTATTACAACGAACTTAGAATAATTGGGTAGGGATGTTATCGGATAAACTGGAACACTTGCACTGCAGGGAAAAGAATGCATGCATGCATAAGCGGGTATGCAAAAATGTATAGAGGTGCACAGACAAGACAGGATGGATGATGGGTTGATACATTATTAATGTATCTGTAAAATCTGTATACATACACGCTGCACTTGATTACAGATGCAAAGCGTTAATGGCTTAATGGACAATTTGTATCTTTGCTTGACGGATCCTTAAGTGACGTCAGTTTAGCTGGCATCCGGTAATGCGGACATCGCAGCAGGAATCGCGAAATAGCGGGTAGGCGGCACGTTTCCTGTGTCCACATAATTATAAGCGCTATGACATAAATATACAATACAAATTCTACACATAAAACATAAAAACACATAAAAAAACACATAAAAACCATGAAACACAAAAAACACATAAAATATTCTACACATAAAAAATTACATAAAAAACACAAAACACATAAAGCATAAAAACACAAAAAAACACATAAAATATTCTACACATAAAACAATTTTGACCAAACAGTGACCAAATTAGGACTCCTGCGTACAAAGATTTTGGTCAAAAACAACAGGCTACCTAGGCATCATTTAAAGAGACATGTTACATACCAAGTTTCACCATCGTAAGACAATGTGTTCTCTAGTTATCGTCCAGAGCGGACAGACGGACGCTTGGATAGACATTGCCCAGCCTCGCACACTCGGATGCTAATAGAAATGTAGAGTCAAATATGTCTCGATCATAGCACTGAATCATATTATTTATAAAAAGTGCACTTTACAACGTCATGTTCTGTACAAAAATATTATTTAGTATTAATAGTTTACACTGTGATTATTATATAAGGAACAAAATACTGTAGAAAGAATCCCATTGATTTTATTATGCAATTCAATTGGCAAGTGCAAAAAATACAAGATAATTGGTACGTACAGTACATAGTACATCCAAGACAATAATTTTGGCATTTTAATACAAATATACAGTATGTTTTTGCTTAGCTGTATGTGTATTTATTTCCTCAATATTTATTTCACCTTAAGAAGCGTATCTAATGTAAAAAGATGTGAAAAAACGTCGAAACTATAATTTACATAAAGATTGTATTGTCTCCTGTAAGTATTCTGTAATTAACAATACAGTACAAAATATAACACTGAATTTTTCCTATGTAATGCTAATGCATAAAAAATGGCGAGTGAAACTATGTAAGTGAATCAAATGATGGCATTGTCAAACCATATCGAATTATAAATGAGAAAAGAACGGTAAGCAATTAAAAGAGCTCACATTGACTGTTATTCAGCTTAAGTGCTAAGCTAGCCAGCCAACAGCAGAAATAAACTTAAGGGAGAGAACAGAAAGTTAAATCACATTAAACATCAATTTTAACATTTAACTAAAGTAAAAGAATCTTGTATTTGTACTTAAGCACTTGTAAGTGAAGCCAAAAATAATACGTTGCTTTCAAACGGTCTCAAGTGTATCTAAATGAATAATAGTAGTGTTGAATCTGTAGATGATAAGTATTAGCATCAGTGCATATAAGGTATATATACGCTAAGTAGTATAAAGTAAATTGCCATGCCAAGTGTGCATAAAGTAAAGTAAGTGATTTGATTGTGAGTCTAACTAACTAAAGAAAATCGGATACTATGAAAGCTAACCCATAAGAACCAAGTTTAGGGTATTTTACTGTAATATTTAACTAAAGTAGTTTTATGTTGAGACTTAAGACACATAAATAAGTAAGTAGCATTAATATAATGTTATTTTGACGTGTGTGTATGTGTCGTAGGCAGTAGGCACGAAAACAAGCCAACTTATCGTTTAAATAATTTAATATTATTATAGAGAATTTTATGTTCTTGTCCTATTGCATACATTTTGGAAAAAACCTTGTAGAAAATGGTTTAAATTAAGTAAAATTAGACAAGATTAATTGTCAATTTGGTAATTAAGTTTAATTACATATTGATAACTTTGTAAGATAGGAAAAAAACCAAAAGTGAAGCTGTATGCTTAAATAGTGGGTTCCATGTGCCCCCGACGTATGTATTTATGCATAAGTAAATGGAGTAGCGGCTCTATGAATGAAAATCTTCGTACTTAAAAATCTTACAAGTATGTAAGTGAAGATAGGCGCCCGTCAGACCTAACGTAAAATAAGGTAACGTATCTGTAAGTGTAAAGTGTGGAGTGTAAGCATCAGAATAGTATAATGGAGTTAACAGCATAACAGAAAGATAAGGACAAAAACGCGTTTTTCGAGCCTAGCGGTTTATACGGCAATAGTCAAGCATAGCCAAACGAAGTCAATCCGATCCAAAATGATTTGATGCCAAAGCTAAAGCCAAAGCCAAAGCCAAGCTAATCCAACTATCCAAGATGTGAGGAAACTGTATGTGAATACAAGACAGAAGAAGACAAAACAGAAGCTTAACTCAAACTCAACCTCAAGTAGGAACAAAAGGAAACTAAAAGACTGTTGCATTGCATTGCGTTCAAATATCTGTAGTCTATTGTTATACAATTATACGGATGCATTTGATTTAACGCAACTTAAGTAACTTAGCTTACACAAGAAACAAGTTCAATTGTTTTACCTTTACAATTTGGCACATTAACTTAAAACTTAACATGTAGTATGCTCTTTACGTCTACTTAAGTGTGTGTGCATTATTACTGTACACCCTTTGTATGTACTATATCAGGATCTGTAAAATACATGGTTTGGCACAATCAGAAAAATTTTCTCTATTATAGACACAGTATAGGAAGTATGTACATATCTTTTTTTCTTAACAATAGGATTCTTACATATCACACACTTTAAGAATTTTCCTTAATGCGGCAGGAATGCAGGAACTGTCAAGAAATTAAATCAGATCAAAAATTTATGTATCTTAAGAGAGATACTACTTGTACATAGTTTACCAAAATTAAGTTGTAGGGATGCACAGTGTGTAGTAGGTACTTAATGTATTATAGCCAAAAAAATCCTAACTTAAATACTTTAGTAATACTATGGAGAAGAGTAAGAATTCTCAATAACCCTTCCTTACAAGTTTTGTTTCCTTATCTATTTCACTCTCACAATCCGACAATCCCAATCAAACCAACTTATAATTATATATCTATCAAAAGTGTATCTATCTATCTCCTGATCTTGAATTCCTCAATATATCTGTATACGCACGCATAAAATAATACAGATACAATAGACAGATAGGAAATACACTGACCATGATGATTGTAATGATTGAATGAGTTTGATAAGCTTCTATCTGTATGTGGCATGATATGTATAGAGATGTTTTCTTTTCTCCCGTTGTGTTTTTGTTGTAGGTAAGTTGTAATGGTAATACCTAATGAGAAATTAAGAGTAAATCAAATCAACACAAGAGCATGTCCATCAGTACACCTATCTGGCTTCTTTAGATATCTCTATATACAGATATACTAGATTCTAATTCTAATTGTAGATTAAAACTGGCTTTGGGTTGGCTTGCTCTATATTATTAGTCAGAGAAAGAGTCAAGTTTCAATCAGCAAAGTATAAACTGTATCCTTAAGTGAGTAATAGATAGTTAAAACTGTTTGTATAGGAAGTAACCACCACACCACATCATGCCAGGCAAGACCTGTTTATCATTAAGCTGAATTACTGTCCATTTAAATCCGTAATACAATTGTGAGTACAACGAGTACCTAATTACAGATACTACTGCGCTGGTGGAGATTAGAACATGATCTTATGTTATTACACTACTATACCTAAACAATGGGCAAATAAACAATCTACAATAATAATGTGTATTTATTGATAAATAATTTAGATGTAAAAATACACATTATACGTAAAAGCCGTACAATAATGGAAGTGGAGGACACACATTTCTTAAATGGTTTTAGCGCGACTGACTTTGACTTCATTACATTGTTAGTGTAGTGTGGGTGAATTGTAATATAAATGTATACCGTCTATTAGAATTCCAGTATAAGGAATTTTCATTCAAAAAAAATTATTAGAAATTCGCATATAAGGAATAATTCCTTTTTTGAATACATTTTCAAGAGTTTTTGTCGGAGAGACGTTTATAAGGAAATTTTCCACCTTTTGGTTGACAACAATTTATATATTATTATTTTTTTACTAGCTAGTACAGTTAAATCTCCACAAATAGCAAAAATACGAAAGTGACTATCAAAAGGTATACAAAATTGTTGAACGTTATTTGTAGTTCGGTAATGAACGCTTTAATTGACTTTTAAAGATATCCGCACATTAATATAAGACTTTCCCTATCCCTAAGGAATTTTGCAAGATCTCCCAAGAATCCTTATAGACGCTACTGTACAAGGGATGTATCATTAAGTTACTGTGCAAAAGAGATTCCTCGTACCTATCCAAAGGAACTTAATCCAATTGAAGTCAAGTCCGGTTTTGTTTCTGTAATTCCGCTAAATAAGGTAAGGTATGTTGATGGTTCTGGTGTTTAATGTCTGTTCTCTGTTCTATACTTGTTTATTTACAATAAATTGGATTCAGTGTGAATTGTGCTTAAAATAAACATAGTTCTTGCTGTTGCTCGTACTTCTTGAACATACGGTATTTATTTTATATTATTACTATTTACTTCCAGTTCCTACATAACAATGCAATAGTAATAGTGTCTGTAACCGGTGTAACCTAGTAATGTCTAGCTAAGCACGACTAAATAATATTATTACGTTACGTTAAGTTACGTTATGTTAGTTAGTTAGTAAGTTAACATCTGTTTTAGTATCTTGATTCCTGAGCTATATATGGGTAAATAGAATGAAAGGAAGGTAAGGCAAGAGAACAATGTCCCGTCTCTGGTATGATACATGCAGAATAAATAACAAGCTATAATCGTGTAAACTTTGTTAGCACGCTATGAAATATAAAATAAAATGAATGATATAAATAGTACAGTACTACTACTACATACATACATTACAGTAACCTTCCTCAAGATAGTCATACATAAATGTGCATTACATACATCAATATTATGTAATGGAAACTGCAATGCAAGAAGGCTAGAAGATAATACTAAAGGCCAAAGTCAAACACATCAAATCACATCAAGCTAAAAAGCTGTATTTTTAGTTTTAAGCTTACTACATACTCCTGCATGTCTACATAACATGTGTTACTGGCAAAATCGGTAATAAGGCATTACTGGTAATTCCTAGACAAAAACGGTAATTTCAGTTTTTGGGTCAAAACATTAATACGACAAATTTTAAATAAATATTGAATTTACC
>JAQFYC010003717.1:0-19742 GCA_034694165.1 Tomocerus mixtus
GGAAAAACTATTTATGAATATTGACTGGGAAAATTTATTTATGAAAATATTGTACTTTACGATAATTAATTTTTTAATTACATAGAGATGGAAGTGAGCGGGGAGTCATTCGCCTTTTGGACTTCTGGATTTCGTGACATTCGTTTAGATAAATTCCTGTGGCCAAATGGTGAAACAGTGTCCTACTCACGTTTCAATGCAAAACAATATTGTTTGGCCGGGTATTACGGAAACAACAGTTTAGATTACACGGACCACCCATGTGACGCTAAGCTGCAATTTGTTTGTACAATAAAAGGTAATTTCCATTGTATATTTTCACCTCAAAAAATATTCATATACAATAGGTACTATAATAAACTGACAAACTGAACTGTATTAAGTGTTAAGCAATGATAATGATTATATAATATGTAGCGACACCTCCAAAATGTCAGTTTACGGAAATGACAAAATTGCAAGACAGTTCCACAGGCAAGACTTATTATCACAGTGGAAACTCAAAGGTATTTTCTTACAATTCTAATTAAGAGATAATTTTGTTCGAATTATTTAAGATGCACCTCTTATATAATATTATTTATTTTAATTGTAGGTCACTTGGAGAGAAGCATTTAAATGCTGTAAACAAAAAGACATGAGTTTATTGTCCATTATTTCCCATGAACAGGGAAATTTACTCGCAACTAAAATTAAGACATCGCAATTTTGTAATTGAACTTTAAAGTTTACAAATGATAAAAGTCATATTTAATTGATTTAAGCATTTCCTGGTAGAAGTTAATTTTAATTACTATCTGACGAACTTTTTTATTAACATAAAAGCCACCAGTCATCAAGGAATGTCTCACGGAATTTGGACATCGGGTCGTCTCCAAGAAAATGGAAAAATTGAATTTGTATCAATAAAAAGAAGTTATTACAATAATGAACAGTTTTCAAATCACTACAATTTTATTGGAATAAACCATGGCAAGTGCGTTCAATTTGTTGTCGACTCGAGAAATTCGTATTTTTTGAAAAATATTCCCTGTGAAATTCATAGGACTTTCATTTGTGAACCAAAAGGTATCTCTCCCATTTATCTGAAACCTTTATTGATGTATGTCATAATTCATAATTTCTAAACATAATAATAAAATTATAACAAAAATACCATTTTTTTTTCAAATTAGTGACTTTTCCTGAACTATCAAAAAAAGATAAAATCGATGTGGTTCCACTCGAGTATTTAGGTGGAAAGTATTTTTATAGTTCTAAAGCAGTAAGTTCCAATTGGGCAAATAATATTAAAAATTGGAGAAACTAGTGCAAATAATATCCTTTCCTTTATAGGCTGTTAATTTTGACTAATCATAATTTTGCTGTTGTTTTTTGTAGACTAATTGGGAAACTGCTTACAATACGTGCAACAAAAATAAATTAAACCTGCTTACGATAACCAACGATGACGAAAATAATTCGCTACATGCGATAGTGGGCCAATTAAAAAGTAAGTTGGCACGGTCTATGCAATTACATGTGACAGTACCGTTTGTTTTATGTCTTCTTACATGTATCTCAAATTCTGGTTTTGAATGATTCTGCAGAACATTTAAGTTCAAAATCTGGTTTGTGGACCGGAGCCAGAAGATCAAAGGACCCCCTTAATTATCCTGGTCAATTTATATGGCTGTCTACCAAAGAAACAATAAAATACAATAATTACATAAAATACGATTTAAATTTAAAAGGAGAAGGTGAAGAATGTATGGTAGCCTTTTCTACTGCCGAAGGTTTTTTTTGGGACGACTATAGGTGTTCCAGTCAAAAATATTTCATATGCCAAAACGATGGTCGGTTTACTTTTACTCTTTGTATTTATTTTGGTTTGCAAATTGCAAATTAGTAGACTTAGAAAGTAGGGAATACGATTTTCTTCTAAAACATGTTATTTTGCATAACATTTGCATTTTTGTAATTTTTTCAGGTTACTTTGTATGCGAGCTGTTCAAATTTTTTCCTGTGGGAGATTACTATGCTTATACTGGTACACCGGTAAATATCCTATATATACTAATAATATTTATTTTTTCTCGTTCAAGTACATAGTTCTTTTTTACAAGCATTTAAATAAATCTACATAGATTCCTAAATCTGTTCCATATTATGCATTTGTCATTATATTAATAAACAATAAGCCATTGCAAAACAAATGTACAAAGTTGAAAATCAGTCATATTCAATGATAGACAGACAAACAGTTAGTATAAGATTTGTTTCAACTTACAAAGCAAGTATTACAAAGTAATAACTTAATAATTATTACTTTGAATTGAAATCTACACTACTTAAATTCCTAAATTGTAAATTTACTAGGTATTTAAAAGATAAAATTTGGATTGCTCTTCTTAAAAAATGTAGGCAAAATGGTCAGACGCCAGAAGATGTTGCCGAACCAAATCAGCCACTCTCGTTTCTTTGTCGTCGCCTGATATAAATAGTGAAGTAAGTATTTTGTTTGCGGACAGTTTACGAGATGGCCCATATCTTGGAGTGTGGACAAGTGGGACAAATTCTATCTTAAGTCAGCAATACATGTGGGCCTCGACTGGGGAGCCGCTTCACTATTCTCAATTTTTGAATTCCTTTCGTTTGCCTAAACATCTCAAAGAAAATCGCTGCATTGAAATATTTGCCCGTCCTGGAGAAAGGCGTCTGGCTTGGAATACTGAGTATTGTGATAGGAAAAAGGGTTTCATCTGCAGAAAAGGTTTGTATGCATCTTTTAAAAGGCAAATATAATATTATACAAAAATTGTATTTTTGGCTTTATAGATGAAGTACTGCAACCATCTTGTAGTGAAATATCATTAAGCAAAATACAGGACACAAAATTTTATTACGGACAAAAGAAAGTTACGTGGGGCCGCGCATTAGAATGTTGTCGTGCACACGGGAAAGATTTAGCCGAAATATACGGCGATAAGGAAAACGAGGATTTGCTAAAATTGCTTCGTCAAATTACAGGTGAATTTTCCGTTTAATTGATTTTTAAAATTCTCAAAAATTATTACATTAAACTACGATTATTAAGTGCTTGAGAAACCACCTTATTATGGAAATGTTCCTGCCGTCTGTCTGTCCGTCATTGTGTGCCATAACTTTTTTTATTTTTGTTAGTAGATAATAACAAAGAACTGTATTAATTTTTGAGCCAAATCGGCCACACCCCAACGGAGTTCTGGCCACGCCCATTTATTTTTTAAATAGAAACATAGGGCAAGTGGGATATTTTTGGAAAGCTGTTGACGTAAAGAATCCAAATATAAATCTCAATGTACCCCAAACATGAGGGAATGGTACATTCTGCGAGAATTCAGTACTAAATGGCTTTAATATGCCGTTTAAAATATTTTCACCGACACAATTGGTGACACTAGTTAGCTCAACCACTTGATTATTTCCATTTTGCAATGGTTTATTATTGTTACAGATTAAAATTTTTGACCTGTATTGAATTTTATTACAGGAAAAAAGCATAATCGTCGTAATAGTGGGATATGGATCGGTCTGTCCACATTTTTGAAAAAAGATACATTTTCTTGGATGGTTTCTCAACACGTTGTCAATAGAAGTACAGTGGCCCATTGGGACATGCCTCCGAAGGCAGCATTTAAAAAAGTATTGGCAAGAGCACTATTACGAGGAGTCCACGACATAGGCGGACAGAATAATTTTATCAATGGGGATTGTGTTGAAGCTTATGTAGATGATAAATCTGGGATTCTGATGTGGCATGACTTGCCATGTCTTTATCGATTGGGGTTTATGTGTCAGGACAGAATAACTGTGAAGGATAAAAGGGTGTTTGAACGTAATATTTTTTATTATATTTAAAAATAATTAACAAATGTAATCCTTCTTACTAAGAAAAATATACAGCTTGTATTATTTATATTTATACTCACATACCATAATATGTTTTATCTAACTATAAAATGTTTGTATTGGAATGAGCAGCACCGTTGAAAGTTGATGAATATAAATTGGAGCACCTTGGAAGTATTTATTACTACTCTAGTAAAAAGGTAAACATCAGAATAACAATTTCGGGATAAATTGCAGGTGATATAAGTTGAGTATAAAATGAAAGGCTACGCTACACCGTACTTGCTTTGCCAAAAAAAGTTTTGCCAATAAATTATCTAAATATTTATTTATCTTATTGGCAAAAGTTACTAATTTTGTATAGTTTTTTTCACGTATTTTAAGGAAACTTGGTGGAATGCTGTTAGAATTTGTTCTAAACTGGGAACCATTCTATTGAGTATCGAAAACGAGGAAGAAAACGATATCATACATCGGCTCATGATAGAAAAAAGTCGATCCAGCCTCGAAGCTTACTGTAAGCGATTGATAAATTGATTGATAAATGAGTTTAAATATATATTGATATTATGGGATTTGTTTGCGATAATATGCTCCCAATAGTCGATAACGCCCAAATATGGACAAGTGGAACTGATCTGCACAAAGCTGGAAGTTTCTGGTGGGCTGTAATAGGGAAAAAGATGGATTACCACAATTTGGACGAAGCAAACTTTAACAAGAAGCATTTTTACGATAAAACTTGTATATCTCTTTGTTTGAACAAGACAGATTTGGTTTGGAAACCTGAAGTATGTAATAGATCACTAAGCTTCGTTTGTCAAAGACCCCAAAGAAATCTCTGCAGATCTGGCCAGGGTATTCTTGCAAATGTTTCAATGCAAAAATAATTTATGTCGGGGAGTTTTTCATATATCAGGTAAAAGGTTAAGTACCTGTGAAATTTTTAATGAATTTTACATTTTGTACATAGCTAAGTACATCACTCCTTCAAAATATGACGGACGAATTGTATCCTTGCAAAATTCGGCTTATTTCATTAGCTACATTTCGGTAAAATGCGTTTTAGCACACTACATAATAATTCAGTGGCGCTTATTACAGTGCCCTTTACATAAAATATTTCTGATATTTTCTAATTGTCATTTTCCATTTTGGTATTGTTGTTTTCCTGGATTAGAATGTTGAATTACATGATACTTTTATTGTATTATCATTTTACAGCTAAATTGGCTATCAGCATCAGCCTTCTGTAAAATTCATGAAATGGAATTGGCTTCAATCGAAACACAAGAAGATGAAAGCATTTTTGCCGAAGAATCCCAATTCAATTCCAAGCTACACCGTTACTATACATCAGGAACGAATGGAAATAGCGTAGATAATGCCAAAAGTGCCGAATTTCGATGGTCACAGAATGGCAAAGCAATTGATAGGCCTATTAAATTCAACTATCAGCAAAGAAATTGGAAGATCACTTTTGAGTGGGAACGCGTACTTGGCAGTAATGATACTATTGGAGTTTACAGGCAGTCAGAAATTTTTGAAGGCAATGATGACAATGTTGCTGAACCTGTTACTATTACATCTGGAAATGCATTATGTTTAGTTTACAATGATAGAATCTATTTGGAAGCTGTAAATTGTGGAAAACCTTTTAACTTCATATGTAAAACAAACACATGCATATAATTAATAGTTTTGGCATGCACTAAATATAATGCATTTTTCTTGTAATGTTCATTTAGTTTATGTCCCCTGCCCCTGTCCGCGTTAAAGCAATACTTAAAAATACTTAGTGATATGAAAAGCAAGTAATTGTATGCATTTTATTTGTGTGCGTAATTAAATTAATTGTTTGCAAACGCTTAGATTTTGATATTACACGTATTCGTAAAGAATTCAAAATATTTTACATTAAAATTACTGAGCAGTGAAAGTTTCTTAGGGTAAAGCTCAAAACCTAATCCTTCCAAATCTATCTGGCTATCCCTTCCGTGTAGTTGTATTTAAGGGCTAAAAGTATCTTGTACATTTGAAGGTATGTATGTATCTTAGGGTAATTATAATTATATAAGTGCGGGCGGATTAAGAAGTATTAAAAGATTTTAGGTAAATCAACATGTATACCCCATTTGCAAATGTAGTACATTAAATACAATACTTTAGTTCAAAGTTCAAGTTGGCGAGAGTTCAATTCTATTAACATAATAATTTGATCCGTTTGTGTTCACTCTTGCTACATTTATCTAGTATTATATATGTATATGTGTATGGGGTCATTACGGACATTAGACAGGCTATAGGTAAATAAACTTTTTCGCACTTATGTTCACGTAAATGGAATTATTATTATTTGTTGTGTTGTATAACAGTTGTAAGCGATGCGATAAGGATTAATGTCAGTGCTGCATGTGTCAACTTTTCAAAGTATTAAACGATTAAGTTAATATCAATCTGTAACACGGTTGGTATAATATTTATTGAAGTGTACCATCCACATGCAGTATGCTTTACCAATTAGTAGTAGGTACTATTCATTTACCATGCATAATATCATTTAATATAGATAAGTGTCTCGAGATGTCGAGGACCTACACTCTACATCACAACTTAAGTAAACAAAATCCCGAATCCCTGAAGAGTCGAACGTGTACACTATTATAGACCTTAACCTATTCGGCTGGGATAAGTTAAAATAAACATCATCAGGGATAACGATGGATGCGTGCATGGAACTGGCATTGGAAACCCCCGGAGAACTTTGGACAGTTCGTATATTTTAGTATTCGGTATTTGGACAATTCATATAAGTATTTGCATAGTTTTTAATAAATTATCATGGAAATGCCCATCAGCTCATCAGCAAATCCACCGGGTGACAATCAATTGATATTTCTGCAAGTACTTAGGCCGACACTATACATTATGCATTGTGTTTATTCGCCATTCTTATAAATATGGTATTAAAAATATACTCGACTGAATTAATGTGCACTATAAAAATTAAATCCATCACATCTTTGACAAATTGGCTGATAAGGATTTCCATATAAAAACAGGCTAATTATTTTCGCAATCACTCCAGTCTTGTTCTCTTTTCCATTGCAAAAAGATACGAAACTTTTCAAAATGAAACTTTTGCTCGTTTTAGCCTTTTTGGGAGTAGCTGCAGGTAAAATTTCAATCTTGTAACCATGCATTAGCCTTCTTAATACTTAATTTTTAACATTCCATATTCTAAAATGGTCCAGCTTCTCAATTATTTTATTATATGGTTGTATCTTTATTCAATTTCAGCCTACGAAAGTACTTTCAAGATCTCTGAATCATGGGAGGATTTGGTCTTTGGAGGTTTCCGTCCTCCAGGCTTCGGTATCTCCCATTTGGATGAGCCCAGGATCATCGGAGGTTCAGCTGCCAGTCCAGGACAATACCCATACCAGGTTTCTCTCCAAGTGACCCAAGGTAGCAGCAGATACCACACCTGCGGAGGCTCCATTCTTAGCACCACCAAAATTGCATGTGCTGCCCATTGTTGTGTTGGCCAAAATGTCGGAAACCTCCGTGTCGTCGCTGGAGCCCACAATATGCAAGTATCAGAAAGCTCTCAACAAGTATCAGGTGTCAGCCGTCTCACCGTTCATCCCCAATACAATGGGTAACTTTTTTAATTTGCATCCATTTACATTATCCTTTAAAAAATGTTAACATCTTTTAAGATTTTCATTTTTTAAATGAAATATTATTTAATTATTCAGAAACACCATCAACAATGACGCTTGTAAGATCTTCTTGAGCACTCCTCTCCAATTGAACAATCGTGTTGCCACCATCCCATTGTGCACATCTGAACCAACCGGAACTTGCGTTGCAACTGGATGGGGAACTACCAGCACTGGAGGAACCGTCGTCCCAAGCGCCCTTCAACAAGTCAGCTTGAGAATCATCGCACGATCAACTTGTACAAGCAACTACTCTGGAGTCAACACCATCACTGCCGCTATGTTGTGCGCTGGTGGAACTGCTGGACAAGGAGGATGCAACGTAAGCACTCTAGCTAAATTATAACTTTAGGGCATAGGAAATTAGCTGGAAAATAATTGGACCAGATTTTTAAAGGAATATCATAGTTTTTCATGTTTTCATTTTGAGATACCCTTACTTAACAGCTCTAGAAATCATGAACGTTTCATTAAAATTATTTTAATGCCTTTTCTCTCGTTTTTACTACAGGGAGATTCTGGTGGCCCACTTAACTGTAACGGATGCCTTGCCGGAGCTACATCGTAAGCACATTTGATTTTGATTACGTACTTTTTGTAACATTTGAGCAGATTAGCATATTGCATAGGCATTTTATTGTGGCTTGAACGATTTTGCAATGATATTGATATTATTTTTGCGCTATTTACTTGTGTAGATGGGGAATGCAACCTTGTGCCCAGCAGCGATACCCAACCGTTTACGCTAATGTCGCCAACTTGGCTTCTTTCTACAACTCTAACTAGACCAATGAAACTGATGTTCTTCGCTTGTAATATAAATGTACAAAAACAAATAAACACTATATATAAATCAATCCTCTTGCAATTTGCTCCATATCTTGTACATGGCTCTTTTACACTTTCTTATTTCATTAGTATCAACTACATGTATTCACAAGTCGATATACTTACTTATATTCCTCATACATAATCGCTCACGTTTTAGTGTCTTTAGAGATAAACTGTATTTGTTTTTCTTTAAAAACTGTTAGGTATTTATTAGTATCGCCAGATACTTTTAAATTCGAGTAACCTTACTAGTATGCTGTAACAATACCTAGAATGAAGATAAGAATATTTACAAAGCATGGTATCAGCCAGTACCAAATCCGCTCTCCCCTCCTCCCCATATGCATGCACTATTTGCTTTCCAGGAAGTCCACGAGTAGCTTGATATTTATTAGTTATGTTGTATCATTTTCAAACATAATCTAATTCTAATGTTAATGTTAGTTACATAATATAATGTCAACAGATAAATAGCTCGAATGTTTACGTATGTACGATTAGAGGTTATATTATAACTTCGTTACAAGAATCTTGTCTCTTTTATGGATTTGTTGCATCGGTCTGTCTGTCTGTCCGTCGGTTCGGTTGCGATACAACTCAAAAACGATTTTGAGATATCGACTTCAAACCGTCAGGGTAGCCTATTGATATTCCTCGGGTGGCGCCATTAAAAATGGGGTCAATGGGCCCCACCCTCTCAAAATTGCAACGGCCCTAAATTTTTGAAATTGCAAAATATGGCAAATGAGGTATCGTTGGAAAGCTGTTGTTTTCAGGAATACAACCATGAATCTCAATTTACCATAGACGCGAGGCAACTGAGATTTCATGAAAATTTAATTGATAATCTCAATAATAAACAAAACAGTGCAATTATAGAATTCTTTATAATACACACTCCTTGTCTACAACTTACAACGTTTACCACTGTTTATTACTGTGTAGTATAAATGAGGTTTACTTTACACTTACATGTTCAATCAATATAAATGTATGTGTCCACATACTAATATAAGTTACCTACTATAAATATATCATTTTGCGTGAGGATGTGTTGCATGTGAACTGTACGAAATAGATAAATACATATACCAAAATACTAAACAAACAAACCATATTATTGTGAGACAATCTGCTTTCCTGAAAAGTTCATGGAACCACTATATAGGACTATTACAATAAAGTAAAAGACTACACAAGTTCGTATTTACGTACCTATTATGCACTAGCACGCAACAACGCAAAATAGCTGGTATTTCTCACTTTTCCCAGTTTACATACATGCATTTTTGCATGTGACTGAGGATTCAATACACTTACTACTTACATAATAGTTTAATATTACGCCATGGATTTGGTAATGCAGTGAGAATTGGTTGCAAAATCCTTCAGAGTAACAATTTTTTTCAAAGTACCAGCACACAGTACAGTACAGTATACACATTTAGTATACTAAAATATAAATACGATTCCATATTCCAAGAAATCTGATACCTTTGTGGCAATGGCGAAAAATTGTATATTCAAAGAATTAGAAGGGAGAGAAGGGGAACTTTGGAACCAGAAATCTTGTCCTGATATTTATGACGAAGGATTCGTTAAATTGGGTCATGTGGAAGGAGTTTACCCGAGGAGCTACATTTCTTTTCATGAACGTATTAAAACATATACTGTAAGACCCGACGATATCTGGGTCTTATCTTTTCCGAAATGTGGTAAAATCTCTAATCAATTTAATTTTACAATTACATAACATAATTACACACACTAAATGGATTAGAAGATATATTTTGCGTAAAACAACATATCAAAGAGCAATATAAATGTCCGTATGTACATGAAAAAATAAAATAGTAATATTGTTGATTATTGTGACTATACTATATTGCATGCAGGAACTACTTGGACGCAGGAAATGGTTTGGTGCATAATGAATAATTTGGATTTCAAGGCTGCTGAAGAAGATTTGCAGAAGAGATTCCCCTTTTTTGAGTAATTTTTGCTTATTTAGAAATATAAAATCATAGACAAAAATTACTGTCTCAATATGCTCAAGGATGCTGTAAAATAGCTGTTGTCCTCCAGGGGAGACTACTCACAGTGCAGTGGCAACCTTGTGCAGCATTTTAACTGCTGATTATGTACATTACATTATATAAAAGAATACCTTGAAGTTCTGTCTGTAGTGTGTTAGAAATTAATTAGAAATTCTACAAAAGTGGACCAAATTGCCCCACCCATTCCACCCCCTTTGTCGTAAAATTCAACTTTTTTGAAATCTTCTTTCAGAATTAAGTAATGTGTCCCCTGAATGATCCCTAAACAGTAGTCAACGATTCCATATAGAAATCAACCTAACCGTAAATTGCTTTCCTAGATATACGAAATAAATATGATTTATCATGTTTATCATGTAAATTAAATTTTTATTTAGGCTAAGAGCAAACTGGTCTCCACAACTGGCAAATGCGATACAAAGTACAGTTCTGAATGCAACAGGGAATGATGAGGATTCACTAAATCCCCCACAGAACTTTTTCTTAAATAGTTTTGATATTGTAGACAACAAGACAATGACATCACCACGTTTCATTAAAAGTCATCTTCACTTTTCGTTACTCCCAGATGATATCAAAACAGTTAAACCAAAAATTATTTATGTCGCTCGTAATCCTAAGGCTGCTTGTATTTCCTATTACCACCACTGTTGTCTCATCGATGGATTTTCGGGAACTCTGGGAGAATTTGTCGACTGCTTTACATCAGATAACGGTAAATGGGTAAATATATACATATACGTATTTACAAGAGTTTACCACTACGCGATTTCCACGATTTAATGTAAAAAACCTATTAAGTGTCAATTAATGTAGGTACCCTTGTTCTTAATTTAGTATTTGGAGGCCCTTATTGGGATCATGTAAAAGAAGTCTGGGATATTAAAGAAAACCCCAATATTCTTTTTTTAACATATGAAGAAATGAAAAAGGCAAGTTTTGGACATTTTTACATAAAAGTGGATGTAATGTACACAAGTCAGTAAGAATTTGAAATCTTTACAGGATTTGCCGCAAGTGATTAGAAAAACATCGAAATTTCTAAACAAATCCTTGGACGATAGTCAAATCGAACTTTTAAATAAGCACCTCAGTTTTGAAAGCATGAGTAACAACGCTGCAGTTAACTACGAAGGTATCGTGGCAAATATGAGGAAAATTCATGGACGCATTCACAACTCATCATTTATGAGAAAGGGGCAGCTAGATTCTTGGAAGGATGATTTAACTCCAGATATGATTGAGAAACTTGACTCATGGACAAATGCTAATTCTATTCTTGGCTTGTATTGAAAAGTGTAATAAATATTCCGTTGTTAAAACAATATGTGTGCAAAAGTCATTGTATAATGTAATGGAAATTAATAGAATGAATGAACTTTTCTGAATATAATTTGTCGCATTACAAACTACAAACTTATCATTATTCTTTCTCTTTCCTTAAAAAAATCTTTTTTTACAATATTGTGTATTCATGCAGCATATAGCTACTAGGTATGTACATATAATTTTACGACATGTAATAAAGCTACACTACCATAATAATCCTAATGTTTGATCAAGGTAGTATGAAAATAATTAAAAAATTATTAATAGTATACCTTATAAGAATTGGGCAAATCAACTCTGAGCGAGACTAATTCGTCAGCATGTGCACATTATCGTATCGTAAAAGTATCACTAAACTAAAGGCCTAATCTTTATAGTAAAATATTGCATTGGGGTACTCTAAGACTTTGAGGCTCACTGCTCACTGCATTCATAACATTCATGATTATCATGAATAAATTATGATCATGACAGAAAATGCAAAGTTGTATTGAATATTGTAATTTACATCGTAAAAGCTAAGGTGTGGAAATGTGGACCTTGAATCTTGAAGTATTTTTATGTTGCCAAGACAAGGTCAACAGTCAACTTCAATGTAATCACTAAAATCAATCTAGTTTTCTCAAAATTGTCAACTAATACAACATTACACTAGAGAAGCAATAATTTTTATTCTCTTCCATTATTTTTGTCCCACCATTGGACATTAGTACTACATAATCAAGGTAATAGAAGTATATACTACATAATACACTACATTACATTAGGCGAATTCTCAAATATCTGATTGAATGAATCCAACCAAAAAATAAAGATAGACCTTAACCTAATTGCTTGTATAGAAATTAGAACAAGATAAGTAAATCGGGATAAAATAATTTGTGAATGAATGATTTCCTGAAGGGTTCGTCTGGTAGAGATTAACTTAATTCACAGACAAGGCACTGGCAAGAAAGGACGGGACGACAACAGGTCATTAGTATTAGCAGCTCTTCAGTCGTCGTCCGTCATTACAAAAGGATATTTACTCGGAAAAGATTCTCTCTTTGTTCAACATCCAAAATCTCTTTTTAACCATTTCGTAAAATTCTCTGTAGAAAATCCTCAAGTGCTAATATCATAATATCAGGTTCGTAATTTCATTGTGTAATCAGTGTAACATTTATTGTACATATAGATTAAAGGTTGCTTCTTCAAAATTATATCATTCTTCTTGTTATGAAAATTATATATTATTAAATATAAAATAGTATTTATGGCCTTGCCTTGGTATGCGTATGGCCCTTAAAATATGTATATATTACTATTGTACATGTAAAATGTAAAGTTTAGGTAGGTTTTTGAGCATTTAAAGTTGCATTTTGCTCCGAAATTAAATCCTAAATGTACAACAGCACCAACAGTACGTCTGTAACTTTGTATGCAAGCATTGTTTCGTGTCGTGTGATCGTCGATCGTGTGTGTTTGCAATGCATGTGCAAAATGTGCATTTATGCATCACATAATATTCACATCTGCAATGCAACTGCATCGTATCGACTGCATCCACTTCTCTGCAGTACTCTCTATATTCAGGAGTACAATACTTACTGCATATTGTGTGATATTACTTACAAACAATAATAGATATAGGAAGTAGAAGAGTGGAACATATGCATTTGTAGAGTAAAGAAGAAGACGGAAGATCAAGTGCAAAAAATAAGGATACGTATTGTATGTATACAGATTACAGATGTATTGTCGTCTTTCGTTCGTAGTAAAAACTATTATGTAATAATATATGTATTGTAAATGGTAAAGTATACGTATCTACGTATGGAGGAAGATCTGTACGTGTATTGTATTGTAGTAGCAGTATAAGTAAGTGGTACTAAAATTTTTGTTTTGTGAAGAGAAAACTGGTGTAGAGCAGAAGAAGAGGTCTTTGCCTTCCTCATCGGACGGAGAAAGCTTGAGGAGAGCGGCAGTTTTAGATTTAGATCAATATGGCTATGGCGGGTCCCTCATATTTCTACGAAGATGAAGTTTTTCGAATTGGAAAATCGGGGGAGGTCGAATTTGGAATGGTCACTGAAAACTGGGAAATGTATTCCAGTGACGAAGACACGGACCCGGATAAAGTTCCACATGGCCACGTAGCAGTTACGTGGCACCCGAAAGGAAAGGAAGATATCATTCAGGAATCTAAGGTATTTATCTACTGTCTACATTATGACATATATATCTACAAAAATATTCATGTCAAAATGTTGCAAAATCATTAAAATTTGCTGTTTCTCAAAATTTACTTAGGAAAATTATGCTTTATAAAGATATGTACATGAGCATGATGTGAAAAATGAATTGTGATGAATGATTGACGAGGAAAGTAAGATTTACAATTTTAATTACAAAAAATGTGTATTGTAATTTGCAGGTAAAACTTAGTGACAGGTCATTGATGCCTGGTGATGTTGTAAGACGACTTATTGCTGGAAAAGACACCCAACGTGGATATTGCCGCTCGGTGAAAGTAACGGCTGCAGTTCAAGTAATGGGAACTAAGAAAGTTGTCACGAACGTCTTAGCTTCCGATTTACAACCTGTGCAGGTAAATAAATTGCAAAACTGATTGGAGAATTCTATTTCTGTGAAATAAGTTTTACGTTATGTACTAATGAAATGAGTTTGAGTAGAAATTCCAGTCAGAAGTTGCTGTGTACCTAGATTCCTGGATAGGAGTAATTCGAAATATTAACTATCGCTTGAGTGTGACCTTCCCGGATAATTCGGCATGCTCGGTTGACACGTCAACATCAGGGATAATGGAACAGTTTGACGATACCCGACGAGGTTCCGAGGGATTTAATTCCTCTGATCTCTTCTATCCTGGTCAGAAATTAAGGGGCCCAATGAGGTGCTTGAAGGATGCGGATTGGTCATACCGATCTGAAGATATGAAAAGGGCCAAGGACCGAAAAATGGTCACCGTTCTTGTTACGGATGTGCAACCAATATCCATGAATGTCCAGTGGCAGTGGCAAACTCCAGACAGCACTTTGGAAAACCCCAACAAAGACGACCCTAGCTGGCAGAAAAATCCTCCAACTGAAACTGTGAAAGGGGAGGACTTAAAACGTGTCAAGTGTCTCAACATTTTTGATTGCTGCACTGTCCAACTTGGCGATATCAGTTATTATACGCACACACCTAAAGACGTTATTTTAGAAAGACATGATTGGAAAAAAATGATGGCATCCGGTGCGCTTCAGCCTCAGGCAGACAAGCTCAAAAGTAAAAGTCAAACTTCTATTGATGTAACGCAACCCAAAGAATTGAATGCCGACAATGACAGAAACGAAACCAATAATAAGCTAGAAAACAAAGAAAATAAAGAGACGCCCTTGCCTCTACAGCTGGTAAGCCATCTTAGTAATCTTTAAGAATAGTGTTTATTAATTTTCATTAATTCTCATAAATCTAGAAACTAACTATTCTTTATTATAGCCATCTTCGAAAAAGTCACTTCCAAAAGTTTGTACAAGAGCTTTACGTAAAAAGAAATTAAAGAAAGCTAGAAAAGAGCCCGTCATGCCGTTAGTGTTAGAATCTAAAGCTGTTGTCGAAACTATTCATACGCAGTCAACCGTAGATGTCGTTTGGCAGGTTTGTCACTCTCATTTCTTAAAATATATATCCAGTAGCATGCTGTATCTAACGTGCATTATAAAAAATGGAATTTCAGGATGGAACTTACGAAGAAGGATTGTCCAGTATTGATCTTTATCCTATCCATCATTTAGACGATCATGAATTCTTCCCTGGAGATTTTGTTGTTCGCGTAGATACAACTGAGTATCGAAATTATGGTGTAATTCAAAGTATGGATCACGGGGGTAAGTTTTCAGAAACTCAATAAATCTACAGTGACACTGACACTACACTAAATTACTACTACCTACTAATAATTTATGGAAAATGCAGGGCGAGTTGCTTTAGTGAAATGGTTCGAAGCATACACGTTTACTGGAGAACAAAGACCTAAAGAAATGGACGAGTGCGAAATGTCTGTTTACGATATTAAAGATCATCCAGATTTTCGTTACCGGCCAGGAACAATTGTGATTAGAGTTGCCAACATGCTTCCTCATCAATATTCCGCTGGTCAAATATTGGATTGCTTTCCAGATGGCCAGGTAATTGTTATTATAAAAGAATGTGTTAGGTAGGAAAAGAAAATACGTCGCTCGTCAATGCAAAATGAATAATGACAACATTGACAACTCCCATTTGCTTGTCACCTTGTCAGGTTCGTGTGTGGTGGGCAAATAGCGCTGTTAGTTCGTGTTGGCCCCAAGATTTGTTCCGACTAGGTGACTACGATTCTGATGAAGGAGAAATATGGGACGACGCTGGTGGACATTCAGACAATGAGGAAGAAGAAGATGAAGCTGCAAGTGATTCTTCTTGGGTGACTGGTAATAAACATAATTTATTACAACTCGTCAAATAAATGGCTATGGCTAAAATGCTTGAGTTTACGTCTAAAATCTATAAAAAATTTCCTGAAAACTTATGTAGAAACTGAAGAGGAGCCCGATACTGATTCGAATCGATATTTAATTATTGGAAGACTAATGGAAAGCATTCAAAAGGCTTTAGTAAGTACACGGGAAGCAATAATTACTTCCACTCCCCTCTCAGTAGACTCCGCCACTCCGACAACTCAAGGAGACAGTCGGGGAATAACAAAGAAGTTGTTGCAAATCTATAAAGACTGCCAGTAAGTTTTTTATCAGCATAATTCTGTTTTCTGTCACCGTTACGCTTGTACACATTTACCCAGCTAATCCTTTACTTTTTTATGATTGTTTAGATATTTAGATAAGTTAATGGGAGCTAAGCATTTTGACGAAGACTTTCTCAAGAATTGGTACAAGCAGTTAGAAGGTGCATCGAACAAATCTGGCAGAATGACAGATCAAGTTAGTCGCCTTTTTGACGACACGTCCGTAAAAGTGACTGGAGCTGGCACTCCACCCAGAAGTCTGAGTAAATCTAAAGTTGTTTCTGAAGAAGAGGAAAAGTCGGCGGAATCAGAAAATAAAGCTTCAGAATCTTTAGAGTCGCAAAGCGCTTCAAAAGCCGACATGTTCGAGGGATATAATAATCCAAGTATTGTGTCGGAATTATGTACTGTAATATTAAACAAATTGCTGGCTGCTCACTCGGAATACGAAAGTCGATTCGGTCCACTGGGAAGCGAGCAAAAATCCCAAAAAGAATCTCAAACTCAAGTGAACGTTTCTTCGCTAGATATGGGATTGTTTACAGAGTCAGGTACAAAGTTTCTCAAAGCTCAAGGATTATTATCCAATTTAGAGAAAGCTATATCCAAACTTCAGACAGTAGAAATTTTGGGTAATGCACTTGCTGTTTTAGCAGAGAAAGTAGACATTGTTGAATCTCGTTCCAAAGACAGTTTATCTAACCTCTCTAACTCTGAGATTGTGTCACCACAAGATGCCAATGCCAACGTCAGCGACAACCCAAAGAGCGCAGAAAAGGCATCTGAGCCTCATATAGCCCAAAAGGAGAACATCGAGGAGCCATTGGTTGCAAGAACGAGCAATTGCATTATGGTTGAAAACGTACCTGACACTCATCGTTACCGACTCACTACATTTCAACCGCAAAACCAACGAAACTTTCTTAAAACAGTGTATAAAGAAGTTGCCTTACTTCGTGAAAATCTTCCTGACGGCATTCTTGTTAAAGGATTCGAAGATCGAATGGTTAGTTCGGAATTTGGGATACTATTACAATTATTATTATAATTCCCCGAGTGTGCTAATTACAACGGAATTAAATGAAATAAATAATTTTATTTTCAGGATTTGTTTTCTGTGATGATTAGTGGACCGGAAAATACTCCATACGAAGACGGAATCTTTTTGTTTGATATTCAGCTTCCGGCGGCATACCCTTCGGCACCGCCATTGGTCCACTATGTATCCTTCTGTCCTGATCGACTCAATCCTAATTTGTACGAGGAAGGCAAAGTTTGTGTCTCTTTGTTGGGTACTTGGAGTGGGAAAGGTTCAGAAATGTGGACTGAAGTCAGCTCTCTTCTTCAATTGTTAGTCTCCATCCAAGGTAATTAAAATCAGTGTAATTTGTACAGTGTAAGTCTTTACAAACTTTACATGTGTCATTAAATTATTGGTTGACACTCTGTTTCAGGTTTAATACTTGTTCCCGAACCATATTTTAATGAAGCTGGTTATGAAAAGCAACGAGGAAGTCAACAAGGTCAAGAAAATTCTAGAATGTACAATGAAATGGTGCTCATTAAGTTGGTTCAGTCCATGTCAAGAATGATGATGAATTTACACGCACCTTGGGAAACAGAGATTTCTCAGCATATTCGACTTCATGGTCCTCGGTAAGTTAGGTTCTTTTATTTAATTACTGTCATGATTATGATAATTTAAAGTGGTCTATCTTTGTAATACAATTATTATTGCCCCGCCCTCAGTATTAACTTGATGCTAAAAAAACCTTATAACTGTTATTAATTGATTTTTTTCACTTTACATTCCATATTTTAGCATGGTAGAGAGATGTAATCGCTGGTTAGCATTACCTGATGTTTCTGAGAATCAAGGTGATACTAATTATTGATTCATATCTTCCGTAAACGCCCAGGCGGCCTAATTGAATAAATAAATGATACTTCTGTTTTTTAATGATTGCAGACGCTAAAGCAGATGAAAGACATCCTGGATTTCCTTTGTTGCCTGTGTCCAAAGGGTTTTCCATAACGCTCAAGAAAACTTTGGATAATTTTGCCAAATTGTGTGATTCCTCTGCAAATAGCTCATTGTCCGATGCAGAATCTTCTTTCCCAGTCGTTAATTAAGTATAATTAATTGCTTCCAAATCAATAAGACAAAAACTACTAATCCAATTTCCTATAATTATAATTATTCGCCTGCTATACCAAATCGCATTTAAAATTTCAACTCATACCTCTCTATGTTAGTGATAAAATTTAGTATTGCATAATTAATATAGCTCTAAAAATAAATAAAACCTTCATGGCCATCCATTATATCTTATCATAACATCTATGTGTCTACATATGTAAAATTCCAAATAGTTGAATTATTCCAATAAGGGAACACAACACAGCAATAATGTTACGTTCTTGAAATGTTGTATCGTGTTTGTTTGTAGTATTGTGTAGATAGTTTGTACTGTAATGTAGTTTATTTAGGTTAATTGTTGCAATGCAATTGTATGAACTGATTACGCGCGTAGCATTAATTTTAGGCAACATAGTCCGTTTCGTTTAGTGTATGTACAATGTAATGACGACCCATGTCAAACAAAACTTTTGTGCTTCAAATTAGTAATAAGCATCGTATTCGGAGCAAGATTCTATTCCTTACTTCTGTCACAATTTTCTTGTAATTTGCATGCTGCGCTTAACACGCAATATTTTTGTCTGTAGTATATTCATGTATGTGAAATATTTCCTATTTATGGTAGAGCTTATTTAAAATTACGTAGAAAGTAATTACAGAATTATAGATAAACATGTTCAATTAATTTTCAAAAACATTACCTCATTGAAATTGTTCTTTCAGATTATTGTCTATCATTGCATATTATGCTTCCGCGACTCCTTCCTTTTTCACCAATGTCAAATGAAGGGAACGGACATGGAGGCGGAGGAACAGAAATAATGCATCCTGCGAAATATCAAAATATTTATTTAGTAAGAATGCTCTTCAAGAAATAGAGTCAAAACGAACAACTTAAATTACGTAATGTCTATTACTCAGGAAGATTAATTCTGCTCCAACGCTAATTGTCTAATGATGATATCCCTCGCCCAGGCTCGCCATCTGCATTATCTAACAGACTATACATGAACAAACCTAGT
>JAQFYC010003718.1:0-19742 GCA_034694165.1 Tomocerus mixtus
ATCGAGAGTGCTGTGTTGTACATAATGGAACAGATCGAGAGTGCTGTGTTGTACATAATGGAACAGATCGAGAGTGCTGTGTTGTACATAATGGAACAGATCGAGAGTGCCAAGCTGCCAGGATTCTATGAGGGTCAATCAAGATGGTACAACTGCTTTTCGGGCGAATTGTCATGTCATGTCCCTCCACAACATCTACCGTATCGACTCAATCGAAGCGGAAATGCAAAATAGTCGTCGTTATCAAAGTGATTCATACTGACAACGTGTTCTACATAATGGAACAGATCGAGAGTGCCAGGACTCTATGAGGGCCAAGATGGTACAACTGCTTTTCGGGTAAATTGTCATGTCATGGCCCTCTACAACAACATCTACCGAATCGACTCAAGCGAAGCGGAAGTTTGAAATAGACGTCCTTCTCAACGGTGAAGGGACTCTCCGTAGCACTGATGTTTTTCATAATGAAACAGATCTAAAGAGAGCGCCAGGATGCTATGAAGAAGATTGTGCATCTGCTTGTCGGGTCATGACCCACTACAACAATACTCATTGCGTCAATGCGGAATTGCGAAATAGTCGTTCTTCTCGACGTGGCTGGCTCTCACAATGTGTTCTACATAATGGAACAGATCGAAAGTGCCAGCTGCCAGGTTTCTATGAGGGTCAAGTTGGTACAACTGCTTTTCGGGCGAATTGTCATTTCATGGCCCTCTAGAGCAACAAGACCTACCGAATCGACTATCGAAGCGGAAGTGCAAAATAGACGTCCTTATCAAAGTGATTCGTTCTGACAACGTGTTCTACATAATGGAAAAGATCGAGAGTGCTGTGTTCTACATAATGGAACAGATCGAGAGTGCCAAGCTGCCAGGACTCTTTTAGGGTCGAGATGTTACAAATGCTTTTTGGGCGAATTGCCATATCATGGCCCTCTATAACAAGATCTACCGAATCGACTTTATCGAAGCGGAAATGCAAAATAGACGTCCTTATCAAAGTGATTCGTACTTAACAAAAGTGTGAACAAAGGGTGTATAGCGTTCCATTGCAACGGTGTGGGGGAAGGACAACGGAAGAAAGTGTGAGTCACGAGTCAGAATTGTAGAAAATGAAGGTAAATACCAAAGTACCCAGTAATATGAATGAATATTATCTTCTCTTATGTTATGTTGTAAGACAAAAATCGCACACAGTTGTCTCATTTTTGTGTAAGTTTCTATAATTTATATGAAGCACAGTGCAGTAATACCTTTTGATTTTGATTCCAAGCCATTTTGAATTAAAAGTTTAATAGTAATTTAGTAATCCACATCTGAAGCCAATGCAATGCTTGTGGTAATACATGTAGAAACACAAAACTATATAGAAACGTTTAATTTCGCTATTTGGACAAATTTAGAGTAATAGGCACAGCACAATAGCAGGCGGATAAATTAACTAATTTCTGGAAGGTAGGCCTTTATTATGCCGAACATAGTCACTCTACAAACTCTAGCTACTATAATAGGCATAAAAAATTTACCACTCACTGTCTGAAATTGACTTAGATTCGGGATGAGGAAAAGTTGTCCAGGATGAAATGGTAAATGGACAACAGACACGCACGTACATACATAGTACTACATATTAATTTCGTACAATGGAGACTAATAACATTGTATTTCAATTACAGCCATTAAGTCCATAACTGATATACCTAAATACATATACTATTAGGACACAACTATAATGTAACTACCTTTAACATTGTATCGGTTTAACTGGCCACGGCAATATTTTATATTACATTGCATGTAGGTCCAGAACGAATGATATTGGTACCAAGACATGAACATGACCTAAACTGCCTATTAAATGAAATTAAAACACGAAAGGGTTAAATGAATTGACTTATATGTATGTATAGTAGCATACAATGCTTTTATGTTGCTTTTAATTAAGTTACTCTTTACCAACACGTGCTCTTTTATCGTATGGAAGGCAATTTTATATTTTTATAGATAAATATTTGCTTCTCCTTGTACATATTGAGATGTATAGTGATGTATTATATATGGTTTGTACTAATTACCTACTAAATAAGATTTCATGAGTCAAAAGTAAATAATTGCAATGAAAATTTTAATTTGTCCGAAGAGATTTGTACTTTAATAAAACGGGAAGTTTATACTCTACTCGACCTGGTTATGCCAATAAAATGTAACATTCCTGAGTTATTATTACAACAATGTCAGTAATTTGGCATACATGTTACATTCGTTAATATTTCATAGAAATTACAACACTGGCAATTAAGTCATATAAAACAAAATACAAAAACGCGATTTATGTTATTATTTTTTTACTTTGCAACATCAATTTCACTATATATAACAGTTTAATTTAACAGAGATTCATACTATCAACTATTGTAATATTTTTGCTCTTTACGTCGATGTTTTCTGTGCTTCTGGGGTTGTAACTCTGTTTATTCCCAAACGCTGGAACATACCCGAACCAACTCTTCGGACCCAATTTCCAACTCCATTCATTATCATATTAGTGTTTTCTGTCATGTAAGGGATAATGGGCTTCACACCCACGCGAACAAGGCCATTGCGATTTTCCAAATAAACTGGGCTCATCCTTTGAGCAAAAATTCTTAGTTCTCTTAATGGATTCAATGTTTTGTAAAGAGGTTGAAATTGAACACTCGTTGCTGCTTCAGAAGAGGCTACTATGAAGAACTGTCCAAACACAATGCTTGCGAGAGCAGCTAATAAAAAAATTTTTGAGTCCATTGTGTCTCTGAAATTGAAAAAAGGGATATAAAACTTTTCCGTATAAATTCACAATTTTTTTAAAAAAGGCCATACACAATAGCTTTAATAACGTAAGAATGATTACCTTTATTAAAAAATCATAAACGAAAGACACTGACGGATAAATCTGCGAGATCGTTGTTATTAGTTAAAGATGAAAAAGTGACTGTATGAAAAATCTATCGGAAGCGTAGGTTATATAGCTTAAATAAGATCCGTTTCGTAGTTATACTGTTAGTGAACATGCAAGAAAGACGAGTAAAGAGTGACGCTTCAAATAAATACACAGCTATGTACATCCTGCTTTCATTTTCTCATATTATTTGTCAATGGTTCAATCTATCTACGTAAGCATGGCTTTCCTTTTAAAGCTTATTTAATTTGAAGGATCTGCTATGTACTACATACCTGCACCGTGTACCTATATATTAGTGTTAGTATTAACAAACAGACTCCCATATTAAGCAGTTAGTATAAAAATACACATGAATGGGGTACATTCGTACATTATCCGAGCAATTCAGTTCCGCAATATCCTAGATCGACTCATATTAACTTTTATCTATTTAACAATCTTCTTGTACATAAATGCTTAGAGTAATCCTAAATATAACCGTGCATTAAATACCTATATGCTTTCTTGACTATATGACTATGACAGAAAACAAGACAAACCAAATTGCATGACATAGACTAACAAATGATATACAAGATAGTATTAATATTGCTAGCCCCATACAAACAACAGCAACAAGGGAACAGAACACATTTGTAAGTGAGAACTACTACACTGTAAGTACCATATGTACATACAATACACATATGAAATTTGCAATCTTTTTCTTACACCCTTTTACCTGCTCATCTTGTGCTAAATATCTTTGCTTGGTCTCTTCGTCTTTACCTACATACTGGTGCTTACAATAATATTTGCGTTGATTGATGGATGCACGCAGAGATGAAAATAACGGGGTCGTGTGTAGTTAGTGTTTTTATTGCATGTTCATCAAATGAAGATCACTATAAGTGCGTCATCACTATATTACCTACCTAATTTGCATGTGTGGGAACTACTATATCTGAGAAAATAAAATGGAAAGGTGGAGACGAAGATTTTAGATGAAAGCTTTCTTACACACTTACAGCATACGTTTTAGGTATGTTGGACTAACTGGGAGTCCCAGTCTGTGACTCTTGAACAAAGAGATGGCTATTTTCTATGGTGTGACATCTGCTGCAAACTGTCTTGCTGATTGTACTCCTTTATTTAAGTGTTAGTAAAAAAATTAACGGACAATATGACAAGGTGAGCATTGTCTTCAAATAATAAACCTAATTATGTATTTCTTTTGAAGGATTGGACAAACTCCTGCCATTTAATGACATTCGCCTTAACTCAATCATTTAATCAATAGAGAATAATTTAGTACATGCTAGTTTGGGCTGCTAAAATATCTGTGCATCCCTTTCCTGGTTACAATAGGAGTATATGTTGTGGGCAGCAGCACCATTAGGATCAGAGAGCCACTTACTTGGACCATTTCTTCTACATTTTTTATTTATATAAGTATGCATCTGTATGGAATTTTAACTTATTCGATTGAGAATTTCATTCAATTATAAATACAACATTAGGAGTTAGGAATATGCTTAAATGTGTATACTTACTTACTATTAGTGAAAAATATCTTAATGAAAGTATTTAAAATGAGATTAGACAGACTTATTACTGGCCCAATGAGCTTAACATAAGATACATAGTATCTGAAAAGAGCATAAAATCCTCTTAAAATCGGAACCATATGGCTAGTCACACAAGGTACCCTGTGCCTGAGCGTCATCTGTGCCTTTGAGCTATCCACATACAGAATCGGAGTGTATTTAATTAAATACTATAACCACACAGAGACGCAATTTCATTGTTGAAGTTCAAGGGTTTAGTGAATGGTAAATTGATATTTAGAATGTCTGCAATTAGGATAAATAGATTCGGTAGGATGTATACAAACGCTGGTATAGTAGTTTAATATGCCATCCTTTTTATTGACCTACGTTTCTCATAACCTAGTATGCTGATCTGAGCTGAACCCTGAACTAATTAATATTATAATTATAATCAACTGGAGCACCATTTCCGTGTCATCTTATCGTGTCTTAGTGTAACAGAAATCTTTTTACAACCATGTTATGTGGTCTGTAATGAAAGCAAATGATTCATTTCAAAATTTTTGCTTCGCACACAACTCAAACGAATATTTGTATATATTTACTTAATTCTACGTATAGGTACCTATGTTACATTTGCCTGCATAAAAACATATACTAATATAATCAAAATGCAAGAGTTCAAACATATTTTATGGCAAGTTTTTCTATGTTCTAAGGAGATTCGCGTATAATTTTATAAATCCGAAGGTATCACTGGTATCCCTTCTTCTGATATTATGAATAAGAAGAAAGAATTAATTATTCATTGCGATGGCACAAAAAGCGTGTTCAAGCGTCCAACAAAAATGTACATGACATGGACAAGAATTTTGTGGCACCCGCAGGAGGATTATTTATGTTACAATCTTATGCTTATACCCTAATTTGCTTTTGCAACCTTGATTTGTTGTCTCTCTCCTTTACAATGATTTTGGATCATTTGAAGTCGCTATTATGGCTTATTTATGAATGAGATCAGTGATGGTACCGAAGCTATGTATTTATTATTATGTGGCCAAATTTTTTTGCTCACAATATACAGTAGCTTAACAGCTTAAGACGATTAATTGTGTAGTACTGTACTTAAGTACAGTACTTAGGCCTATACCTAACTCATTTTGTTTCATCCAAACTCAAGTGGCCACACAGTATTGGTATGTAATTGTCAATGTAATGGAAATGTTCAAAGAAGGTTATATCAGGGATTGGTTCATGTTTCCTTCCAATAACCAAATTTTAAATGCTGTTTCTTTCCCTTTGTATGTATAAGAACGTACAAATAGTATAGTGGGCAAATCGTTAAACCCAGGAACATGTAAATGGAATTTTGCAAGGATTACAGCTCCCATAGGAATTACATATTGCATACTAATAGAATATCGATAGATTTTGTCTCTTATATAAGGCCACACGATGACCGCAATCAGTCCCATTTAAAAAATACTTTAAAGCTTCAAAATGACCGAATACACGGATTACCAGCGGAAGACCTTTAACGCTTTAAGCCTTCTAGGTGTTTCCCTCACCACAGTAGAAAAACTGAAAGACAATGGCTACATTTTGAAAACTTCTCTGGGCATTGGGAAGGTTCTTTACTTCATCCTACAAATAAATTTCATCATCAAAACAGTTTTTCTGATTTTGTGCGTCAATCAAGTTTTTCTTCCAGTTGTTTTCCTTGACAAAATATCGGCCATGATGTGGCTAATGATGACTTGCGAGATGGTCCAAGAATATCGCCTTTGGATGACCAAGTATCCTCTTTTTGAAGTATTAAAGGCCATGTGGACCATGGAGAACAAAATCTATATAAAATTAGGTCGCCCTGCTTATTTGAGGGAAGCCGTCTACAAAAAGATAAAATTCATAGTAACTTTGCATTCGTAAGTTTATAGTACCAAAACATGTTTACATATGACAAGATACATTGCGCAAGAACTTTCTTATCAATATTTTAACTAACATTTTCAGGTGTTTTGTCATCTTTGGATGTGCATCTCTAGTATTTCAATTTTGGGACTCGCCAAAATATCCTCTATACACGTATTCTATATTCGAAGAGGATAATGTGTATTTGCGGGCCATTTTTGCAGCTCACGAATGGTTATTTATGTTCATTGCTTGGAATCTATATGCAAGTATTGTTTGCATCAGCTCCATTAATGGTGTTGAGTTGTACCACTTAATTGGAGCAATGACTGAAGTTATGATAACTCTAACAGAAACTAATTCACCTCCTCCTACGGAAGGAGACATAATAAGGAAAACAAAACAGACAGACAATGACAAAATCAAAGGACTAGACACAGACTCAGATGCGGTCAAGACAAAAAATGGAAAAATAATCCTGGATCCAACATGGAAAGCTCCAGGTACAGACTACAGTGTGAATGAGCTAATCTTCGACTACAGGAAGTTGATGCTGGCTGTAGAAAGATTAAACGGTTGGTGTGCCTATAGATGCATGGGGGTTCATTTCTTTGGATATTGCGAATTTATTTCTGCCGTATTTTGTGCAATTCAACTTTTAAGGCTGCCAGATACAGACTTCCTAGCAGTTTTCTTTTTCATGGAAGACTGTTTGGTATGTAATGAATAATTTTATGATACAATTGGCATATTATAATATTTGTAAAATAATTTATTATATTTATTATATGTATTTGTATGCTAGGTTTGCATGTATATGATGTTCCGGATGTTCAACACAATGTCCAGGGTCCACCCAACCTCAACTGATTTTGTTGAGGCTTTTAAATATTATTTATCACGCGACAATGTAGACAGAAAAGTTTTGCTAAAAGTTCTGCCCACAATGCATATAATTTCCTTAAATCTTGGTCCCTGTGTAATTACTCGAGATACAGTTGGAAATGCAATGATGGCACTAATGAATTACTACGTATGTGTTGCAATGTGGTGAACAATTAAAACATATAATTAAATGCACCATCATATTTAAAAAATGCACCTCTACATAACACAGAAATGCACAAATTAATATAAGTCATAAGTAGGCACAGCATAAGTACACTTACATATATGTACAATTTATTACCAATTGCAAAGTTCTAATGAATAGTTGCACACAACAATTTCTTAAAGACAAAAATATTTGCAATAAAAATTTACGAGTCTGTATACAGGTTCCCAATACTGATTTCCAGTTATTTACTCAATTTTCTTCACCATACACAAAGCAAAATGATCTGGGGTTAGTAAATTTTTGTCAAAAGCAAGTTTCCCATTGAAATCCAGAAACTTGTCATAGTCAATTCGGGCACATTCTTCAAATCCTCGGCTTTTGGTCGCTGCTTTTGTCGCTGCATTTGTGACAACGACAAGGGCATGTTTAAATCCTTCAGCTTTAAGGAATGCCAGTGATCTTGTATAAAATTCTCCAGCTAAGCCTTTGCCTTGGTATTTGGGACTTGTCGAGGCGACAAGAAATTCTGCCCAGTTGTCAATACCATAACGGGTCTGAACTTGGGCCGCTCCTTCTATTTCTTCAATAATTTTGAACAAAAGTCTAGCTTCTCGGGTGGTAATATTTAGATGGTCAAATGATGTATCTTTGGTGTGATGAAATGTAACCCGAACGCCAGCAATCTATGTGGATATACACAAATACGTTTCAATTACAATTTGCATGTGATTACCTACTAATTAAGTATGATTTGAGGTTGAGTATGTACTATATTAAACTTTTTTACCTCTCCAGTTTCTTTATCTTCTGCCAAGAAGCTCATTCCATGTGGCAAAACCATTCGTATAGCTAAATTAAATTCTTCGGCAAATTTATCATTATATCCCATCAGCATGGAAGTCGGTTCCCCTTTAATAAAATATTCTGCAATATGTTCACACACTTTGTCATAATCTTCTGGGACGACCCTTCGAAACCGAAAATTTTTATAGTCTCCCTCGACCAAAGAATGGTTTGAGCAGCTTGGCATTTTTATATAGGTATAACTTGTACGGGTAAAATATTTCAAAATAAAAAATAATAAAGTTCTTTTTGTATTGTGTCACTTATGGAGAGACGTTCAGCCTTCTATCCAAAAAATGTAGCTTGTCGTGCGGAGGATCAACTGGAACTGCCAAACGAGTTATTTGCAAAGCATTCTTTATACAATCTCACATCGCACTCCCACAAATGAAAATGTGGCAATTAAAATTGAATGCAACATTTATTAGAGGCATTTCCCTATACAATAATACATTATCGTGATCGACAAACAGAGGGTCCAGTTCCAGTTTACATTACATTATTACAGTATGTTAGCCTTGTTGGTCCACACAATACTCTACTTTCATGCTTATTGCAATTGCTAATTATCAGCTTAGGGAAAACTGCCATATTATTAAGTAACAATGTTTTAATAGCATACAGTCAGATAGGCATGCACCAAATTCTATGATAATGCTATTACATATATAAATATATAGCTCTATACGCTTTATAGAGCCAAGCAAGCAATAGCTTTGAATAGCAAGTAACTAGTGTACCAGGAAAAAGAATAGTAGGTAATTGTACTGCAAGGCAATATACGTTAAGTGTTATATATAGGAATAACATGCTTGGTTAAATTTCTGCAGAATGAGGGGTAATGAAAATGATAAAACTTGTCAAGTTCGTGATATTAACATGATGTCCTTGGAATGAAGGATAGAAGGCCACCATGCTGGATATAATACAATATACCTGCATTTACTGGATGTACTGGAATGAATGTTAGTTTGATAAAGGGTAAACCAGCTGGACATAAGTAAATGGAATTGATCCAAAAAAAATTATATTACGACTAACACATTGACGTTAAGTATGTATCTGTACATACGGCATAACACTCCTGGACTTTTGTATTTGTAGGAGAGATGTAAAGGAAAATCCTTCATAGAGCAACAAATAAAATGACTGTATGTAGTAAAGTTCTATAAAGTGATGAGGTAGTTAGTCCTAAATATGCTACTTAACATCTCATTAGTTAATTTGAGTTACTCTAATTACTCTAATTGATTTTAGTCGAATAGTAACACACCCAATACAAGGTAATACAGTACTACAAGTACACGTGTAGACATGATAATGTAATATCTTAACAAACTCTTCGTTTGAACATTTTTACTAATTGAACCGCATTTGAGTAATGCATATATTTGTATATTTATCTATGCATAATAATTAGGACAAGAAGATAAGTAGTATGAAACCTAACCGAAGAATATTATGTATATTCACGCTAAAAATGCTTCAACTTATGTAAAGTATCATAATATTATTTAACATAAGCATATATTATGTTTTTATATGTTAAAGTACTTATACTATGTATGTATATTATTGTATATAAAAGGGTTCTTCCGGGTGAATGGTACCAATAGCTGATAATGATGCTTTTGATTGCGAATTTTTTACATCTGTGGGGAGATTATACATTATACATCTTAATTTTTTACAGCTTAGAAATCATTCATGGGTTATGCTATTCTAAATTGTTAGTGCATTGCGTATCGTATAGTTAGTATAGGAACTAAGAATTGTGTACACCAACCAATAACCTAAAATTAGTTCGTCAAAATGGTAGTTAGCCAATTTGTTTTTCAACAGTTCTACCCGAAGAATGCAATGATTGAATCCAGCATGGGGCACGGATATTACAACATAACTATTTGTTGTTCCATTGTTCACAACGGTCTTAGTGTACAGTGCGTTACGTAAGATAACAGCCATCTTTGTTATTCCTTTGTTCATAACGGTCTTCGTGCACCAACCAGGCTCGTCATCATTGTCTCTTGTCTGGATGGTAAGAATTTAAGAATAAAGCTTTTTGTGCAATGCGCATTGCATTGTTCCTGTGTTGCGTGAAAAGTCGAGGGGGATTTAAAAAAACTATTGTTGCATAGTGATACCTGGAACGTGGGAACTCATGAATTCTTGCTGGAGAAAAACAGTTCCATCGTCAGGTCGTTCGTTCGTTCATCGTTGGAATTTTGGATTGTCAACTTTGCACTGTACGATTTAAAAATTGGAAATAACTTAACTTGCCACTACTGCCACTGCTGGAGTCTGGCAACCGACGAAGAATACGATAAGTAAACATCTTTTTAAATTCATTCAATATCGGTTTTTCAAAAGTGAGATTTCAAATTTCGAAAATAAAAACCGGTGATAAAAAAAGTGTGCGGCATCCGCCTTGTCTTGTTACTGCCTATGTAATTCACTTTTCTTTCTTTATAATAATAATGATAATGCATTGCATTTGTTGTTTGTTCATGCTCAAAATAATTCTCCTCTTCTCCAGAACCTATAGATGATTTCCTCAATCCCTCACTTTGCTACCTCTCCTGTGTTACAATAGAGAATAAATACACGGGACAGGTAGCAAAGTGAGGGATTGAGGAAATCATCTATTCGCCTAATATCTGGAGAATTATTATTTTGACAGTGAATTGACTTCAGATTCAGAGTTAGCATGTCCGAATTAGTCGGAGACGATATATGCAATTTCTGTCTCCGAGCTCCATCGGAAAACTTTCCCTTAGAATATTTTCATTGTTTACAAATGACAAAAATGATTATAATATTGTATTTTGGGTGTATTTCAGCAGAGCAGCAGCACCTTGTATCTTGCCCTGACAGAGCTGTGATTCAAAATTGAAACAATATGAGCCATAGTGTAAAAGGTCCAGCGCCAACGGTACCAGTAAGGGCTGGAACTGGGGGATCAATGAGTGCCGCTTCGTCAACAACAACTACAGGAACACAGAAACAGCATATAAAAGAGATTGACATTAAACAAAAGCCGAAGGTACAGGTAAATGTTGATATGCGACATAACTCGATTTAATAGTACAATACAATTAGGATTTGAATTACATTTGTTGCTTTTCATGTTAAAATATTTATCAATTCCCGATTTTTGCTCATTCCTTTCAGGTTGCACTCACTCGTATGGTATACGATTGGGAATGGGAAGTCCCAAATTTTGACCAGGCGTTTCCATTGACACCTAATCCCCTTAAAACTTTCAGTCCTACCATTAGAACATTGCGATCCGAAAAAGTTGAAGTAGGGGAAGAAATTAGCAAGAAATCTACCTGGTATGAATAGGATTATTTAAATGACGAAATATATATATATATATATATATATAATATATATATTGCTGCTTGTGTATTCTACACAACATTCTTTTGTTTTGTAAATGTACAAGATTCTGTTGTCATTTTACAGGCAATTTCAGATTTCGACTCTTGAGGGATGGCTGAGATGGCACCTTTGCCTTACAAAGATTTCTAGAAATTCGATAATACCGTTCTATTTTACTTACGAGGTGAAATTAGTTGATAACGGGGGAAAAGAATTGCTAGTCAATAAAGCAGGTAATATTTTTGAAACAGTACCTATTATTCGTGCTATTCAGATTCAAATATGAAGTAGTTTGCTAACGTATAAGAAGGAAAGTCTTTTGTCTTGTCCTTAATAATAGTAATATTTGTACTAGTTCCTATTTTCTATATGGGATGTTTTTACTATTAAACTATTAATTATTTTTTCCTGTAGCTGCTACAGCGTGCGGTGTTGGTGAGTTTGGCTGGAACAATTTAATAGAATTGGACTCATTCTGGGAGCAGAAGGACACTTTTCTTCAAGACAACAAATTGCGAGTGCAAATTACTGTTGAGTTGCTCAGAGATCATTCAAAAAGTGTGGATGTGGAGCTGAAACAGAAATTAAGCGAATTTTCTTTACTGATGACTCAGGACATGGTAAAGCTTCGTGATACTGAAAGTACTGCTGACGTGACAATCGAATGCAAAGGAAAGGTCTTCCCCGCTCATCGTCTTATCCTATCTGGTAAAATTAAATACTAAACCTTAACATTATAGCGTTGTACAATTTGCCAAAATTGCCAAAATATTTGTATATATTGTATGTATTTCCTTATTGTGTTTAGCCCGAAGCACAGCTTTTGCTCATATGTTCGAGAATCAATTGTGCAAGTCCCATACTAACAATCTGGTTCTTAACGATGTGGAGTCATTTATCTTGGAAGCCTTGCTTGAGTACATGTATACTGGAGTAGTGAGCGTGAAGTATATTCAAGACAATACAATGTTGGCTGGACTTATACAAGCTGCAGACAAGTACCAACTCAATCAACTGAAGTCATTTTGCTTCAGTGCTATGGCTAAGGTACTTACTGCTGACACAGTGGGAGAATTGGCTGTTCTTGCATATCGTCACCATGCTGAACGAAGCGTTAAGAGACAAATTGAATTATTTTGCCGTGGGTAAGTTTAGTTCGGGCTGCTTAAAAATATTAGGTCTAAAGTATTGAAGTGGACCACGTTTATTTTATTTTGCTCACTTAATGTGTTTGTGCATATCAGGATTCCTGATTCGTCAAAATAATGAGTAAAAAATAGTTTTGTCTTACCCTCCATTTAGCATGGCATATAAACATACGATATGCAAAACAGATACAAAATAATGGATTTTAAAGTGTCATTTGTTTAATGTAGGAACCTGGAACGATTGCTGAAGATCAAGTCATTCCGAACTGCTTTGAAACAGGAACCGGATGCCTTTTTTAGTGACGATCATATTGGTGATTTGCCTTGACTTGATCTGGACATACCACTGATTTTTCAAGTTCTAAATTAATGGACAAACATTATGACAATGAATTCAATGATTTGTAATGATATTATTTATTTGTTCATTAAAGGAATAACTTTTAAGAATAAGTACCTAGTATTATGATTTATGACATGACCATATCGAAATCTAAACATCCATATTATAACGTAGCAAAATTGTATTTTATATTTTCTAAGTGTGTGCAATTTGTTAAGTATTTTTCATGCATAGCAGTTATACACATATACATAGTGTATGTAAAAGTATTAATACTTTCGCCACCTCGTAAAAGCGGTACATAAAGCAATTCTTTCGCCAACTTTCTCTAATGAGCTAGATATAGGCGAAACTAAGATTACGTTGGCTCATATCACAATATAAATCTAACATTAAGTTTTCATCATCGTAAACTTTCACCACTATGCAACAGTACAGCGCGTCATGAAATTATTGAGTAAAATTATCTCTATGTAGAAGCACAATTTATAACATTCACACAAATACTTTCATTCAAGCAAGTCCATATATTCTGGAAGCACTATAATTTGCAATAAAACAATAAATTTAGTTTCATGTGCCAAACAAAATTTAAAAAATTACTTTTATTCTGGAAATAGAAAACACCATACAGCCTTATTAGGCGAATTATAATTAAAAATGTTGGCTCTGAATTTCGTGAGATGTTCTGTAGTGATGAAAGTTTACAATAACAGTGTTAAGGAAACATGAAAGCGATTGGTGTATACCATGGGGAAAGCAGGAGATAGCTTTTATGTGGGGAAAGCAGGAGATAGCATACTTTGTATCAATTTACTAACCAGTTATGCATTAAGATTATAATGATTTGGTTGAATCAATTCTCTGAACCTTCGTGTATTACGACTGAAATTTTACCACAAGGCCACACAAATGTAATAGTTGAATAAAATGTCCATAGCGCTTGCTACTGTCGACATTCCGACAACGACTGGACCCAATTTCATCGATATGACAGGTAGAGATGGACATACTTTGAGTAAATATGTATTATCTACGTGCTCCTCTCTTAAATACAATCTATATTGTTTCAAAAATTCCTCAGACCTACTTGTGACACTTGCCATAGACTTAAAACACCGAAAGAGCATGTACATGCACACAAGACAATCTTCTAAAAAGAAAAACACAGCCATGAAGTCTGCTTCATCTGATCTGAGAATTTGAATCATTTGGAATACATCGGAAACCATTTGGACATAAGAAGTTGCATGCATGTATAGAAAATTGTACGCAGCGAATTTATTCAGTTGCTCAATCACAATTCTGATTCTTGTGTAATCTTCCAGTAATGAGTGAATATTGTACTGACTCCTTGAATCCGATTTCGTCGATGATATGCTGTGGGCTGAAAATCGATCTGAATTTTCAGGGAGGAATTTAAGGGCTTCTATCAAGGATTCTAATGCGTAGCCGATTTCCGCTCCCAGGACGCTGGAGAGATATATTACTGTTCCGTACACGATCCAAGCATGAACCAGAAATAGTACATCGTGGACTCCGAAAATAAATTTCAGAAATGGTGTTTCTTCCGAAATTACAGAATATGTGAAGACGCAATATTTTGGGGCTGCATCGTATTGCACAACCATTGCCAAAATTCCAACCACTGCGATAATCCTGGAGAAATCATTCACAATCATTATTAAGAATTCGAAAAATACGACTACAGACATTTCAATACAAAGCTTTCAATAGAAATTCCATTTTACCCTTGGAACCAGGCTCGGAAAGATCCCATTCTGTGCACCTTCTTCCGAAAAAAGTCTGGACGCCCCATTTTCCTGTAGATATCATCTTCGATTTTCCACCAAGCGACTAGGATCTCAAAAAATGGATGAGCTTTGTAAACGATTCTCTCACTTGTCAGAACGAGTAGGAAGATCAGTACCCATAGAAGCATGGCCATTTTCTCCAGGAAATCGAATGTTGATTGAAATGTACCCGCGAAGAGGAGAATTAGAAATATCAATTTGCATAATGAATTAATTCGGAGTAAAAAATATATCAACTTGTAAAACACGTTTGTTGTTTTGAGTACGAAATCCTTTCCATTTTTCGTTTTGAGAATTTTTGTTTGAGAAGCTCCGATTTTACTTAAAGTGTTAAAAATACTTCGTTGATAGTCTGAGGGTAGCCGCATTTTTCTGCATGTACATCAATTTCGACTGGGTTTCACGTACTGACCTACTTTATTAGTTCAGAGTTCAGATTCCAAAGAAATTGTAATTTTTCAATATGAGACAATATTATTTACGAGTCTGAAGCCCAAAGTCGAGACTGGCTGCATTTAGGAAATTAATTTGGCTCTGTAAGCGTCACAATTACTAATGTTAACTTGGCCGACCGACGATCTATACAAGACTTCCAAATTAGCACCGGCATTCTGCCCCGAACCAATAAGCATGTACATGCTGATGACAGTTCGTCACTTTCCAAGCAAAAGGAATGAATTCTTTACTGGTCAATCAATTCATTACTACGAAAGCTGAAAGGAAGGAGTCTTTCTGTTAAAAATACATTTGGCTACCTGTACTTGATAAACGTGGAAGAGTGGTTTAAGTTAATGATTAATTAATTTTAGCAGGAATACATCATGTCTCTTAAGAGCCACTTGTACTAATATACGTCAATGAATATCTGAGTGAGTGACTCTGTCTTCTCACTGAGTATCTTGTGCCTTGCCGTACTTGTATGGATCAGGAGTTTCAAAAAATGCCTGGATGTTCGTTGTTTTAAGCTGGTCATCTCCTGTGTTAATGGTAAGATATCATTATGTAAATGTTCTACTTTTCAATATATGGCCTTTTTTGTCTTCCTCCTTTATAGAATGTACCCATCCCATTACGAAAATATGTATAGAACATAAAGCTGTATTAATTAGTACTAGACTAGGGTACTTGGGTGTTAACTAAATAGAACTTATATTACAGGACAGGGTGCTTTTACGTCACCACATCTTAGTACGTACATATGCATAATGAATTTTTCATGAAAATTAAAGTCTCATAATCGTCAGTTAGGATATTACCTGGTGTATATTAAGATTTGACTTACGGGCAACGGGCACCTTGAACAACCTTGACCGTTTATTAATTTATCGTTGATACCGTTGATTCTGCAATTATTGTAATTTGCAATGCAATGTTCATATAGTGTGCGTGTATACGCTTTACAGTAGACAATAGAGACTACATCAGTAATTCAGTAAAAGACTGAAAGCACACTTTATAAGCACATTACGTTTACCCACTTCCAATATCCATACATTTTAATTAGCATGAAAACCCGGAACAATTTTTTGCATACATATTTTACAAAAATAAAGTCCATCGGGTGCTAGGGAATTTTGTAGTTATGTACTATTTTAGATTCACCAATACATTGAAATTACTTCTGACTTCAGTTTCATTTAGTTCTGCTGTAATTAACTTGTTGTGTAACACCCATCTAATAAGCTGATCCAATATCCAACCGTCCAGTCAGAGTCAGTTTGAAATATTCATGACTTCATTAATAAGATGTAGTTAATCCATTTAGCAAAAGTTTCTTTTCATGTAATGTCGAAATGGAATTAATTAAAAATGTCTACTGGATGAGACGAGGGCCTAAAAGTTATATCCCTAAACACGCCAGAATTGTAAAATATTGTTCTCAAGTGTTTCTTCCCAGAATTGACCATGTCTAATATAGCCCCATAGCTGTACTATACTATTTAATTTATAAGTAAGATTTATTAATGAAGATAAAAGTAGTTATAAACCTAACCCAAGAGGAATGCTACATATTATATACACCCTAAAAATGCTTCAGCTTATGTAAAGTATATCCCATATATCTATATGAAAAATAATGTATTTGTCAGTGTTAAGTATAATGCGAACAGGGAATGAGAATCCTAGCTCCACCTGAAATGATATTCTTTATGAAAAATGGTAGTAATATTGAGCTAAATGCGTCTGATAACCAAATAACTATATCACACAAATATGTAGGCGTTGGTTAAAAGATAATAATTTATTAGAAAATCGAGAAGGAAATTATTTTCCTAGTTAAGCAGAATTTGTTAATATTGGTACTGCTCATCCTAAGAGGGGGACAAATCTCCATTGTTGAGCGTTAGAGTTATCGCAAACTCCTGAAGAAAGAGGCTTGTTCAAACTGAAAGTTAATTCATTTAAGATAAATGGATTAATTAACGGAATACCGATTGCATCAGTACATGATAATGTAAAATATTCCTTACCCCATAGACTTTATGCAAACTTCATTGTATTGGTTCTTGATCATGTGATAACCATTTCCAGCATCCACCAAATACCAGTTCTTATTGTATCCGAATCCCCATGAGCCGATCTGCAATTAATGAACATGTAATAAGTATTTCCATCATTAGCATTGAGACAATTTTTATAATAAATGTACATGCATGTACATACATTTATTAGCATAAGTGTACATGCATGTAGTAAAGTAAGACTTTTTACCCAGTTGAAGAAATTGCCGCTAGCATCATATTCTAAATTGAAATTCTCATTGGAAGTAGGATGGAGTTCGAAGGAACTGTATAAGGCTAAAAAATAAATCAAACTTTTCATGAAAAAGATCAGAATTCATTGTATCCAGCAAAATCCAAATTCAAGGATGAAAATTATATTACCGGATCTGTCCAAACGCCATTTCTGGCTTGGGTCATCAATCCAGGGTCCAACAGTTGCAATGATAGTTCTGTTGGAGAAGTTGTACATTGGATTGACCTTGCTGGCTGTCAAAACTTGTGTGACATTGGACTGTTGAAAAGTACATTGGAAATAATAATTTAGTGTGAAATAGTACTTGAAATAAGAGGAAACGAATTTATATTACAGATAGTATGTACGTACACTGCTACTATTGGCACTTACATCATCGATATGAGCCTCGATGCGGTAGACCCTCAAATCAAAGATATGATTTTCTCCAGGGGGTCCTTCCAGTCTAACACTTGCAGCTGGAGCAAGACAGCCTAAGGAAACAACAATGATCACTGCAAATTGATTCATTTTAGAATTTTCTTGCCCACAATTCGAAGCAAGGAGCTAACTCGACTGTTATGATTTAACTTTAACGTGAAGACTCTTTATATACTTTTCCATGGACATGGTGATTCATTTAGACAGATTAAGCAAATATATGCGTTATTAAAACATAATTAGACACTAGGAAGTAGATAACAATACTTCGGACATTTCTTCAGAAGCTAATTCTTCATACGTACCAAAAATTCTTGGAAACAGATATTTACAGTTGTGTGCAGGACATAATTCCGTAATAACAAGATAACGAGCAAATCATGTTTGTAAGCCTAACCAGAAATCCGTCATTAATTGATAGGTAAATGCACTTACTATCAGGATAGATTGCTATTTACATTATGTAAGCATGAAAATTGTGATCCGGGTTATGTTACTCTGCATCCTCAATTACTCATATAGTACAAATTGTACCCACACAAATATAAATCTAACCTACGTTTAGTATGGTACATATTGGGTACATATATATAACAAGTAGTATAGCAAATTCGATAATTATCTTCCACCGCACCGCTCGGCTCCATTAACCTAATTAGGTGCAATAGAGTTTGGCAATGAACCTGATCTTGACCTTTCATTAATACGGAAGTGGCACATAATATATACATTGCAACGGTAACTAACTTACGTTATGAAATTAAATGATCTTAGATAGCTAATTATGAAAAGTGATCTTATTAATGTTCCATGAAAGAAAACTTTTGTTTATGTAAATTCGATCGTCACAAAATGATACTTCCAATAAAATTAGACATTATAGATATTTATTTCAAAGCAGGGATAACATTGAATATTGTTATCATATTAAATCATAAAAATTGTACTGCCATCATCTAGTTCATTTGTACTAAGGCTGCAAAAAATAAGAAATTCTTAGCAAAACCGAGGTATACATAGGCAAAAGTAATAGATCAAGTATTTACATACATAGAGGTAATATTGGGGAACAATACAGTAAATATATATGTTTTCTGCATATACCCATGCAAAATTATGATTGATTGTACATATTATGAATAAATTAGCAGTAAGGTAGATTGGAACGGTAAAATCCAGAGCCAGGTGGCTGCTGTGAACTGAATCGAACACCTCGCTGCAAATTTTTCTTGAGTAAATGGCTCAATTCAAAGTTTTGTTGATAAAGCTGAATGATCTCCTCAATTAGTTCATTTCTCTCTGAAAAGGAGATTGTGTACAATTTAGTTTAGGCAGGTATGTACATAATATATCTAGGCATATTGTACTAAATCGATAGGACACATACTTTTCAGAACATCTGCGTAACGCTCAAAGCAATATTGGATAGATTCCCATAGTTCTTTACTCTTAGGATCCGTGAGGTTGTAAAAGCGATTCCAATATTCCGTTGTGTCAGTCTGACCGGGAAATTGCATCATGCTCAGCTTTCTGCTTATAATATCTTCTTCTGTTGGAAGTTCTCTGTATACAAATGGTACATTAGAAAAAATAGTA
>JAQFYC010003719.1:0-19741 GCA_034694165.1 Tomocerus mixtus
TGTAAAAAATCTAATTGTCATGTTCTATGGGCTATTGCTCGACGAGGACATTAATAAAATTCAATCAATCAATCAATCAATCAATGTCCACATATAAATACACTCTATTAACCGTAAAATTATCTATAAAAATTGGACGAATTAATTTAGCACATATCTGAATATCCCAGACCAGAAGTACAGCATGCAGTACAAGTCAATTACCTATGCAGAGTATAAATGCAGAATAATAAGCGTCAAATTATCATCTCTTTAATTGTGACGTGACTTGTGCTTTATTTGTAGCACATATATCCATATATCTGAATCTAAGGCTGTATAGTATTTGTATCCATTTTAGTTATACAAGCGTCCAGAAGGGTAAATTCAGAATTTGTCTACTGCTGAAATAAAGACAGCATTATAATATTCCCTTCAGTTGCTGCATCTGTGAGGAATATTTACAGCATTACATTGCATGTTGTAATGAAATTTCTACTATAGCGAATTATTTGTATTATGCTCTAAGTTATCTTAAGAATTTTGTAGGCATTATTTGTATTGATTTATACGTTTATAAAATGAAAGCCAAGCACTTGTTAAACAGTAAGTGTATATATATTAACAGAACAAAGTTTACTATGAATATGCCACTCTCCACCCTGGATTTATTTTTATCAGTAGTCGTAACATATATTTGCATATATAAACATATATTGCGTTGTTATTATCTACTCACAGATATGCATACATAACAATTAAATACATTAGTAAGTAGTATATATCATTTGTCAAATATAAGTATAGTAATACATGCAATTAATGTTTCGCTACGTTGCATAATAAGTTGCTTAGTACATGGTTTACATTTACTCTTTTGAATCTAATGTGCAGTATTTTATATATTTACACCTTTTGTATTGATTCATTTCCTAGGAACTTTTTTGCACTAATTATCTGCACTCCAGTTTCTTGGTTGAAATGCATACATGATACTAAATTGCATGTACGAAAGATACCCGCATGGCTGTAAAGGGTAGTTGTTCAGGCCCTGGGTAAGTAACTTCATAATATTATAGTGTATTATTAAGGGGTTTGTGTCCTTTATGCATATGTTGTGTCTGTCTGTCCGTATGTCTGCTTGCGGTTTAACTCAAAAACTGTTTGATATATAGACTTAAAACTTTCAGGATAACCTATTGAGGTTCCTCCCCATACACCATTGAAAATGGGTTCAATTGAACAAACCTCTCGGAGTTATGACTCCGCCCCCCATTTTTCGAAATTGCAAGTTATGACAACTGAGGTATCGTTGGAAAGCTTATGACTTCAGAAATCCAACCATGTAATAATTTCATTAATCTGCGTACGGGTTATTGACTTAGGTCAATTTGAAACAAGCTTCATTATCACGTACTGTATGGCATATACGTATTATATTGTACATGAAGCGTTAACTGCCACCAGCACAAAACAAGCAATGATACAGTATTATACATTGCGATGCAAAGCAGCTTTGCGATTTTGCTTTTGCATTTCGTATTTTGTTTGAACTTTCAAAGTTTTGAAGTAATAGCTTTAATTTTTTATTGGATCTGATAATTAAGTAAAATAAAGCCATTCAATTCATTTCTATTAACATTTTGATTTGCTTCGTTCATTATAGGAATTCTACTTTTTTTTATTATTAAGCAGCTTGTCTCCTTTATGTGAATGGTGTGTCTGTCTGTCTGTCCGTCTGTCAATGATTAACAATAATTATCAATAATTATCACAATGTTTACCACGGTTTATTTGTATTACTTAACTTGTTATAGTATGTAATATGCGCAATATGAATAATCTGTAGACTATCTCCTTTCATTCTTCTTTGAAAGCTAAATAATAATAACATGATAATATTATGCCAAAGTACCAGGTCGTGTATTACATCAACATACGCTATATATGTAACACATCTCCAGTTGCATGCACAAGAAGGTTTACTTTAATATAGCCGTCCAATGCCACTCCAAGTCAGGCAAATTACCCAAAAAACGACAATAACTAAATCAGTCTGCCACACGCAGGTACTTCTGTACACACTCTACTTATAATATTAGTATATTAGTAAAGCAGAAAATCAGCCTTAAGAAGCAATACTCCACTCTACGTACCTAATACATATACTTGAGCATAATATATTACCTATGTACATTCCTAAATAGGTATCCAGTATCCAATTTGCTATGTATAATATGCAAACTCAGAAGTAAGCGAAAGCGTCGTTGATTAGCATCCCTTTGACATAACATCCCAATAACAAATGCATATTAGAGCCTTTACATTCCTATTCTTCATGTATGAAGCTAAAAGAGTTGCAGGTGGTTTACCAATTTGATTTGGTTTGTTCACGTTGTTTGTTATCATTGTGAAACGTATCTCATTCTCACTATACTATTACAATGCAATGCCTCATTTCGTTTACTTACAATGACGATCTAGCTCTGTAATATTATCCCACTTTATTTTCTTTGTATTAGTAGGTAACCATTATATGTATGAAGTTTACGTAACTTTGCTAAAATAGTATGTAATATTGAGGCTGGTAATGTATGTATCTGTATTTTTGCATAGTAAACTTGCCTTCTGTAACCTGCTCAACATAAATAAAATAATGTCTGTCTACAAAGTAGTAGTTGGAACATTTGGAGTGGCAATTAATGTGTTATGTATCAAAATTGAAATTAAGTACTTGAGTCTAGAGTCTAGAATACTTTTACGTATTATGTATACCATACGTGGTATGTATTAACACTGGACATACGTAACAGCAGTAGTGGAGTGAGTACATAAAATATATTTATCTCCTAATCAGAAATATCTGACAATATCTTTAAAAGTCGTGCTTTATCCATGCATGAATGTGCAAAGAGCTTTGTTTCTAAATGATAGTCATATTGTTTTAAACAAATTGAAGCGTCTTAATGAGAAGCTAAGCAACAACGTATGAACAAGTATTTCTGACTCAATTTAAATGGGACTTTATTACTTTGTGGACAAAAAAGCGAATAAGTAGTAGCGTTGATAAGCGAGCTAAAAATGCATGACCTGACTCTCTGCCACTAACAATACATGTGTTTACTGGCCGGTGTTTCTATATTTTATGCTTTTAAGTGTTGTTTATACTATACCTTGTACCTACCTGTCTGTGTGCAGCTTGGGTATTGTACTTCTACCTTTTCAACATTAATATTGATGTTGTTTTAGTTAGTTTTGTATAGTAGGTACCTAACGTAAGTATCTGTATGGTACTACAGCAAGGAATGGAATGTATGGACATTATATACTTAGGTATCGCTACTTAGTTTGTATTTTTGTACACTCTTTATTAGTGAGCTTCTTTCTTACCACGTAATTATATTCGGCTGTAATTAATCTGCGCTTCCAACAATCCTGAAGAAAAATTGCGTGCTCCGCTGATTGTTCCAGTAATAAAACTGGTTCAGTGCATGGCGTTCTTGATTGCTAATAGTAATACTAATATTGGTCAAAATACATGTGGACTTTTGTAGCGTGTTCAACACATCACATTAAATTCTTTAATTGGAGTAGGTACTCAAATTTAAACGACATTTTTCTTGAAAAATTATACCAACAATTTTATTTGCCACAATAATAAGGTTTCGAATTGTACACAGTTACATGCATACCTACTTGGTTAGTTAGTACAAATTAGTTTCTAATATTCCTAAGTACATGTGGCATGGCATCATCCCTACTTATAATCCCTACTTAATTTCAGCAAAGATTTGACTTTCAGCAGCTTTACATTATTAGCCCGTTCTCTGTAACCTTTAAAAAGTTGTTGTACGCTCCAAGATATCTTTCTTAGATTTGGTTGTAGGTTTTTGTTTATTTCCTGTCCAACCAGATTTTTTACTCATAAATTACTTTTATCCATACTCAAACAGTAGTAGTAGTAATTGACAATGCTATTTATAATAATAATCGCTATCAGCAATCAATCTCTCTTTGCATTTTCGCTTTGCTGCATTCATTGAATAAAATAATCATCTTACTTGAACCTAACTCAATCTCCTTCTATAATTGGTTACATCAGACGCACGTTTTGTTTGTTTCATTCAGTGCTGCTAATTAAAGTTAATACACCTGCCTCCTAGTGTTCCTATTATAGCACATAAGAAATGCTCGTATAACAACCCATGTGTCTTTGGCCCGAAGGCCTATCAAAGTTTGTTACACATGGAACAATGGAACATACTAAATCAGTCTCCAGTATAAGACCAGATACTATCACAGTATTATATTATGGAGGCACTGTGAGTTAGTTGTATTACCATATAGGAAAAAGGATTATCCATCAATGGAAAGCTAAAAAAATAATTATTTTTATGAAGCTGTTTTAAACTAGTAGTAATTAGTTCCTCAAAAATAAAACATTTTTGTACACAAGATTCAAAACCGCAGGTACCTAACTTGGAGCGTTGCGTTCGCCCGGTTTTTTCGATGTGGATGAAAAACTGAATAAAATAATAATATTAAGATACGAATATGCCTAATATGATTGAGCGGGCTGGACCTATGTTCAAATAAACTCATATTATTATTATATGCCTAATATATTTGTTATTTAACCAATTTTTAAATAATCTATATTATGATAGAATTGTGCCATTTTTCATTTTCTTTTTGTAATTCTTCCAGCGTGTGATTTATAATTAATGTTTGTTAAGTTTCGTTATAACACTTCAAATAAGTGATTATTTCTGCTCATAAAAAGTATTAGGAAGACAGATAAGTATGCCAAAATAGAAAAGTTACATCGAGAAAGGATAACACGAAGAAAGCAAAATGTCGCTCGTGGGCCATCTATGTTGTTAGAAAAGTACGCCTAGAAAATCAGGATTTTCTTTCACCGATGTAGCAATTGGGAATGTTGAGAGAAAGTGGTTTGCATGATTGCGTGTATAGTACTCACAAGCAAGCGAATTCCAAGCACGTCCTTTATACATCCTGTGTCAGGCACTTACTATATTGCGTAATGTTATAGCTGTAGGTACTCATATCATATCTATCTATCCATCTACCTACCGGACTATAGTATATTATGTACTATCGTTGGGAGAAAGCTATAATATACAAATTGGAATATGTAGTTAGCTCTCTTACATGAAAATCCTTGTGTAAATACATTTCAGCCCTTGTCACTTTGTCTTTGTCATGCTATCGATCAGGGTTCTCTATAAAAGCCTTTGTGTGTATATAGAAAATAAACGAAATATCTTATACTGCCTGCATAAGAATGCCAAGCACTTACTACTGTACCTATAAGCTTACTACATACATTGCATTATTAAAATTCAGTTAGTTCCGTTCCGACTCCCGGCTATGTTGATAACTTTTTACCATTTTGCCACAAAAACATGGCTAGGCTGACTGCCTTCGTGTATTTGTATGTACCCTACAGACTACTACAGACATATAATACCTAGATTGATACGTAAATGGGCTTAGGGACATAGGATACATACACATGTGCCGTTTAGTTGCTTACTGTTGCCATTTGCGAGTGGATGTAATAGTGCAACTGTAGCTAGATAGTCGTTATACAATGGGTTATTGCAGAGCTACCTAAATCTTAAGTACACAGCACAGACTCCATACAGTCGACGACCAACAAATCTCCGAAGTAAGTAGTCAGGTGGCTTATTTGCCAAACAGCTGGCCATGTTAAGATTTTAGCGTCGGGGAAAGCAAGAGAAAGGGCCCCAATTTCTCCGGACTAATTTAATTGATATTTTGCTCTGTACTATAATAATAAGGATTACATTCTTATTTTATTTGATAATCCAATATCGTGTGCTTTTTTATATTATTTTCATCCCAATAACCAAATATTCTGAGATGTTACTTAGTAGTGCTGTAATTATTAACAAAAGACTGCCGTAGATCCAAAAACAACAGAGTAAAAGTGTAAGACACCTGTAAATCATGCAGGTAAGCTCATTCCTCCATTTTGCTCTACACGTAATCCTGTGGATACGCTTCTTTACTCTTTATCCCTAGCTATCTATATACTACTCTCTCCCCTACTTTCCAATACGTATAGTGTAGTGTATGTATCTATCTGATATATGCGTAGTTAATAGTTCCATGCATTTATGCATATTTACAAATCAATTTACAGTTATTTGCTATTTAATTGAAACCATTTACATAATCAGATGCGACAAGTGGTCGATTAAGGAGGTTTTGAGTTATTTAGTGGAAGTAAATGGAATAAAATGAGGACTTGAAAGACTTTTGAAATGTAATATTCCTTTTTTCTTGCATAGTAGAATGCCCGATTAACTAAAGTATGCATACATGCTAGTAAGGCTAAAAAATATAATAAGTATTATTGAGTTGTATAATACTCATTGCATGTAATGGTAAAAATAATATGCAGATAGTACATAGATGCTATTTAATGCATCGTAATCTTATTATAGTATTCATCTATATTAAAGCTATTTACGCGTAAATAAAAGTGCAATAATGAATTATCTAATATACTGTTTTACATAAGTTAAAGGATAAAAGAGTACATATTTGCATATTTGATAAAAGTAAACACTTTTTAAATGGAAATACATATTTGACTATTTACCATGGTTTTATTAAAAATATTGCCGATAACTTAAGTGAATAATTATTTTAAAGTATAATATGCATTTTATTGCTATTAGAAACAGAAATGAGACACAGGATTCACTGTCGTATATAGTAATTGTATGCAAGTTATGATTTTCGCTGTTACAATTATATTTACCCATTGTGATTCAGATACGGATAACGGTAGTATCTATGTTTGTTAACTAAATAGGTTAGTTAGCGGTATTTGCCTATGAGCAATCTTGAGCCATATGTATACCTGAAATCGTAAGTTCTAAAGAAATATTTGTAAACTGTTTTGATTTTATAGAATGTAATACATCCCATCTAGAAGTCCCTCGTTTCATAACTTCATTGCGTCCAACAGAGAAGAATAAATCATAATCGACTGCATTACATATAGCTATAAACGAAATGTATCAAGGTAGCCACGGTATACGAACACATTACTTAATGGCCTAAAGTATAAAGTCCTCCACTCTACAAATAAAATATATTTAGCAAACCTACTTAAATATATTTAGTTTTCTTTAAAAAATTATAAATAAAAATAATCTCATATGAAGAAAACTGAGGTTTCATGTGAGCCTCATTCAAGACCACTTAGTCCACCATGGCCCACCTTGACAAAATTTACAACGGCAGCTATAGTTTTAATCCTTTGTTTACTAATTAAATTATTAGTAGACTACAGCGAGAATATAATTATCTCGTGGGGGAACGTTTTTTTCCTTATATTGTACACGACGATTCTTTGCCTGATATTTATTATAGCAAATCAAAATTATTTTAACCCATTTTCACCGACTGAACCCTCATATTTGACTCCCTTATTTCGCTTCAGAAGTCGACTTACATTTCTACCAATTACACACTTTATTCGACAACAGAATATAATTGACAAAAACAAAACAAGTGATGATTCCAACAATGAACAATCAAGTCAAGTTGCCAAATCTGAGTTATCAACTCGTATTGAGGAACAAAGAGACATTCTTATTGAGGAAATTCTACAGGGATGCGTTTTCCCTTGGTACAATAAAATCAGCGATGAAGAAACATTTCCTAACCATTTTAAAAATATTCTTCAAAATGTCTACACACGTTTCAATGATAAACTGAGACAGGTAAATATTTATTTACCTTGTATTATTTTTGTTATCTAGACTACCACAATGGATGAATAAACCATGGAAACTATTTTTATGTATCAATTTTAATAGATCGATCGGACAATATTAGCTAAAGAAGCCATTCAACTAGTCCATTGTCACTGGAAAGAATATTGTGATGTAGTATCGAAGGCAGATACCACCGAAGAAAATATCTCCAAAAATTTCAAGTATAACTATAAGCCCTAAATGCATTATACATAGTGTGAATGAAAGTGCAATTGGCTCAGCATCTGTAGAATTACGCATGAAAGTAGAAGTAGTTTAAACAAGATGTAGAAAAAGTAAAGTAGACATGCAAAATGCTTGAATGTAATGTAGTGAACAACAGTTACTGGTAGAAAATAGTAGTATTGTTGTAAATTTGACGGAATATATATGGATTGGCATTTAAATAATATACAGGTTATCACATGCATTCGTTGAGCAAAAAAGTGATCTCTCGCGACATTATGAACACCTGGTTTGTTTGGTTCTCCGTGAACTTGTGATCCCCGACTTACAATCTAACCTTCTCTGCCAATTTTTATCAGGAATCCTAGTAAAATGTTTCGTTATGTACTATGTGGATATGATCAGTCAGCCGAAATGGATAAATACAAGCTTGGTATGTTTAATATCTTCCGGAGGATTGGAAATGAGTCACGGGTCTTACAGCTGTCCTCTTCCCGAGACCCCCGTCTCAACATGCTCTTCCAGCATTTTTGCCAGTGAAGATTCCATTATCAAAGTTACATCTTCTTCTCCAATTTCGGATGAAAGGCCTACAGAGCTATACGATAAAAGTATCTTGGATAATGGGAAGTCTGGTATATCCGCGTCGCCCTCACCTCAACCAAGTATCGACTTTTTCAACGACGAATTGCTACTGCATTCAAGAAATATAACTCCTTCGGATGATTCCTCCTTAAATGAAGCACAAATTTCCAAGCTCTCATTGTTAGACTTTGCACCATCGGAAGAAATGCAAGGGAGTTGCGAATTTTCAATGAAAAGGAGTATGGATGTTGAAAATTTCGCTCTTGCGGTTGAGGATGTGTTTGGAAAAGGCGTGGAAAATGATGAGACTGATAGAGAAAAATTTATTGATGAAAATGGAGTAGGAAAGAATGATTTGGTAAACAAAAAACATGAAGCGACAGCAAAGGAAGACGAATTTCAAACAAACCAGTCGAACGGAAAAAGAATTGTGAAGGAAAAGGTGAAACTAGCAAAGAGCAACCCATTATTCGGATCTGTTTCTTCTGCCTTGAGTGGACTTCTCACAACGGCAGCGCTGCCCCTTTTACCCGAAGGATGTCATGGAAGTCTTGATAATTTGTCCACACAAGGTTACAACTTTACATTTCCATTTTTTAAATAAGACTATTGAATTCTACTTACGTATACTACTGTTATATATCCAAATTTAGGCCGAAGTTCACCGCTAAAAACAGAATTTAGTTCCGGAACTGTAACACCCAAAGAACTATTGCCACATGAAGATGTAAAAAGAAGATTGTCCGCGGACGAACCAAGGACAGCACATAAAGAAAATACCAACACGTTAATCTGTTCGGAGTGGAAGGATCAAACCATTGGTGGAAAGGGGAACAGTCGTCATTTTTCATTTGACGAATCAGCCAGAGCGAAATCTAATAACTACAATTTGGAAACAAAATCTCTGGATGAATCTAAAAGCCAAGTTCTTCGCCAAGAAGAATTTGACTACGGAACTAAGGAAGGCGAAAGGATGTTAACCACAGATCCTACTGAGAAAACATCAATCTCGCCCATGTATGAAGAGCCAGAAGATTTTGCAGCCACCATTGCCAAACTTAGATCTTTGCTGGAACAGCGTGAGAGTAGGAAGAATTTAATGGAAAACGAAAATGAGGGTGACAATGCTCCAGAGCAACCGAAAACAAATTCTCCAGAGCCTAGTAGTCAACAGACGCCAAAGACGCCTGTTGTAAAAGGTCGTCCGAGTCTTAACTCTCAAAGTAGTGCTTCCAGTTTGGGTTCTGATGGCTCGGGAGGAAGCAGCATTATGCAGCTAAACACGGACATAGACAAGTGAGACGCTTTCCTCTTTATTATGGAATTTCATGGAAACCAAATGTAAAATGAGTAGGCATAGGTATTTGTAATATTTTACGAGATATTTTTAAATTTATTAGGATGGAGAAGATTGTTGACGAGTTAGAAGACCCGGAAACACTCCAATGTCTCTTTACTAATGTTACAGTTTCAAGAGCTGAGTCATTAAATTGTACAAGTGACCAGTACACTGTATACTGCATCCAGGTTAGTTAAATGGAGACACAATACTCAGTTGAATTTCCTTTGCATTTGATTAAAACATTCTTGACTGTAATTTTTAGCGATATGTCAATTATCAAATGTAAAATACACATATTAAATGATGTGTAACAATATTGTAGTACGAGGGAGTTTATCCAGAAGAGGATGAAGATGGTCAATTTAAAATCGTTTTGCGAACAACCACTGTGAAACGCAGATTTAAAGAATTCCTCTTACTCCAAAGCCATTTGGAAGAAAACAAAATATTCAAACCTCATTTGAAGGGGATCAAGGCCCCAAATAAGTGGCTGAACTTGTCATTCTCTAAAGTAGATAGTGCCGTCTTGAGTCAGAGGAAGACACTGCTTGAAAAATATCTTCAGCAGTTGTGCTATCATCCGATTTTAGGGTTTTGCCATGAGCTAAGGCAATTCATGGCATATGGAGAAGAGGGGTTTAAAGCATTTTGTATGTCCGACGGTGGGAACAGTGTTCCCAGATTTGATAAGGTAAGAAATTTAAATTAAGCGTAGTCAAATAACAAATGTTTAATTTGTTAATAGTTACATGAAATGCTAGGCATATATATGTTTATTTTCACAGCTGGCGAAAAAGTTCTCTGGTGTCATCAATACATTAAGAGATGCTCTCCCAACATTTGAGTCAGAGGGCATGTCGGCTCCAAGTTCACCAGACGGAGGATGGAAAAGTCCTGGAGACTCTAAAGGATCAAAGCTGTTTTCATCCTTTTTGCAATTTGGCGAGAAAACACCCCCGGAGGAAATCAAAACCATCATTACTGCATCTACACCGGTAATGTGAATCTAGATTGGAGTACCTCAAAGACCTGATTTATTTTATATACGCATATGTATATAAAATCATAATACTTCATATTGTATTTTATTTCCTGAATATTTATTTAATATTTACTGCCGTCGAGATGCGTATATTAAATAATTGTTCTATTTCAAGGAATCTAAGGTGACAGAAAATCTGGAACCACGTTGGGGAACTGGATCGGGAGAATCTGTAAATCCAGAGGAAGAATTTCTGTCAGAAGATAAACAAGAAAGCTCATTGTTCTCTGAAGCATTATCTGATGGTGAGATTTTTTGGGAGTATTTCATCTCCTATAACACACACTTCGATTTTTAAATCTTTTTATAAAACTTTTTACATACATTTCAAATGAATTTAAAAAACCATTTGGAATGTAATGTAAAAAGTAAATGAATAACCGTAACAAAGGCTGTATGCTGCATAAATTATCTTTGTTGTGTAAATCTGTTTACATAAAGAATAACTAATATATTTGGTTATTTAAAAAGTTAAGATAGTTAATGAAACAAAAAATCATTCCAAATATGGTATAAAATTTTTAACCTAAATAAGTATTTGAAATTATAGATTTGGGGGATGACATGCTTCCGGAAGAAACGAATGCTTCCATATATCCTCTCGCAGCAACGGTGACCCAACTCCTATGTGATGTTCTCTGGTTGCCCGACCACCGACCACATACAGCTTCTGTAGGTGCTTTTATGTCAATCAGTGGAAAATCACTGGAAAACTACGTACAGGAAACGCTTGATATGTTTCTGTCGGAGGAGGCATTCCTTGGATATATGGAATTATTTACAGCTACAATGAAATCATGGAATGAAAATGAAATAATAGATGAAAAAACAGGGTACTACACTGAATTGGATTTGAAAAACTGTTTGAAGAAAAAGATACCAGGTAAAAACTATTCATTAGTGATCAGTATTAAAATCTACACAAAGTTATAATGCAATCTGTATTTACAGTGTGGGTGCGTTGGATGTGGGGAAGACATCGCTTAGATATGACAATAGAACGCATGGCTGGATTTTGCCAAAACTCTGTTCTCAATCACGATTTGATCCTTTCTTTGATAGAATTGATATTTTCAAAAATTGTTGACAAAGCGGAAAATCGTCAGGACAATCTCAATCATAAAGAAAGTTAACCAGTAATGAAAATCCAGGTATTTATGTATTCTCTTGACCGTAAATATAGTCTAATATTATAGTCTTGAAAAAGTATCCTATTTAATGAAACGAAAAGTAATCGAGAAAGCGCAGCGATTAATAAAATAGCTACATACTTTATTAAAAGTTAAGGCCTACTTATTGTGCATATGTGGTATATTAGATAGAAAATAATAAATTCGTGATCAGTAGGTTGTCTCTAAAGCGTAATAAATTTATTGAACCTATATACGTAATTTCTATTTAATACATAAGTAGATGAACAATACCTTACGACTGACTTGTTACTCTAAACTGGACAAACTGACAGTAGAGTAGATAAATTAATTAAATTATTAAATTGTATGGAATACACTAGAATATAACTGCGTACTACAACTCAACTACTGATACCTACTTCTTGTAATAGATTATACCACTAAAGTTAAGAATATAATTTTTGAGTAGTTAAAATGGCCATATGAAGAGCGTACCAACAATATCGGCAAGTTATCTGAAAACTGTACAACAAAAGTTATTGGTTATTTGATACAAACATATTGGGAAAAAAAATATGCGGGTTAATGAAACACCAAAGTGGTCAATAAATAAAAATAAATCTTCATCGCCTTTTGTTTCGTTTATTTAAACATCTAATTAATTTGTTATTTTTTACAATCAAAAATGAAAAAATTAATTAATAGGCGCATTCACAAAATTCATGACAAAAACACATGAAAATAATAAAGTGAAAGCCACCGAAAAATGACGGCATAATGAAATTAGTTAGATTTAGTTGATTTCTGGAGTCCTGAAAAAATTATTCGCATTTTTTTAGGTCTACATATTTAAGGGTTAGATAAAACTATTTTTAGTCAGTTTGCAAAAATTTGATAATTTTATGATTTTATTTATGAATTTGTTCTGAATATTGCCCTTAAACCCTCTAAACCCTATCCGACATGTGGCTTATCGATTCAATAATCTGAACAAATGGTCTTGTCTACGATTATGCATAGAATAAGGGATTAAGCTCGCACAGTACCTATCCTTGCGGAATTGTTCTAATTATTATTTACTATTCTAATTCTAATTATTAATTATTACGGAGCAGTAGTGAAAGAATGAGAAGCAGATGACAGCAATGTATATGTGTCACCCTGTACACCATCATGAAAGCCAATATAAATAGTACATGGGTTATGATAAAGATAAATAAATCTCTACAAAGTACTTTTCGTTTTATTGGGTTTTATTAAGGTCCTGAATTTTTTTCTTAAATGTTACTGGAAATTTTACTCCTCATTGCAGACAATTTCCATCTCGCAGAACGGATATTTGGACATTGATCAGCAGATGAAGATTCCGGCTGGATGCTGCGGGCCACAGTATCTAAAAAGATTAGCCATCGTTAATTTAACTTCATTCTTGAATTAATTCCGTAATGCATACAGTAGTAAGTATTATTGCATTCTCATAGTTAAAATTATCTTCACGGTAAATGCAGCGTGTAAACAGCCGATTTTAACAAAGTTAATCATAGAAATGCATATCTAAAGTAAAACCAATCATAAGGTTGGTCTAGTCAGTATATTTTATAATGAGGATAACCTACACTTACATAAACGCATTATTGTTTTACGGTGCCTGGTGTCCTATTTGTGCACTGCCCACCTTATTCTCTTAAACCAGATCGGTTATGTCGTACCTGTTTAAAACAATTTCTTATTATGTAAACCGAATATAAAATGTACTTTATTAATATGTAAATAAATCAAATTCCATCAGATAGAGCTAAAATAAATTTCAAACACCTAAGTGTCATGTTATAATTTTGTTTCTTCATGTAGAAATAATTGTAGGTTATTATTCGAGATCAAGTAAATATAGTAGTAAGTAGTAGTAGTGGAATAGTTACCGTTTCTTAACATTTTACGTCACTTTTCGACAGCATCACGTAGATGAGGATCCAATCTAATCTGCAATTGATAAATATGAATTTACTTTTTATAGTGATACACTAAAAAGATTATAAATATTTTGTTAAAAAAATAATTCCGATAGAGCTAAAATACAATTCATTCACCTAAGTGTCGTACATAATATTTCTTCATGTTAATACTTCTACAAAATCTACGATATAGTTAGTTTAAAAAGCTTGAAAAATATTACCAGAATAGATGCATGTCATTTCAGCCTTAAGTGTGCTTCAGACAGGGTTCCAAAGTTCCAAGAAGCGTACCTAATTAAAAATAGACGCATGTTATTTATTGCCTAATTTATTACCATGATAAGACATCATTTGTAAAACTAAATTACTGTTAGACAGAGATAACAAGTTAAACATATATGTAGTAAGTGTCTTGTCTAATAGTTATTCGTCATGTATAATTAAAATTTTATCAGTTCAAAATAATTACCACAAATACAGAAAAGTGTTTCTCTGACCAGTTCCAGTCATTTCCGGAATGCTCTAAATGGAATAGGTACATAATTAAAAATGAGTCAATCAGTACGAGCGGTATTTACCTAAATGTCATAAGACGTTCCTATTAGTATAAGTAAATATGTAATATTAAGCTGTCAGATAGAGCGTATTTGTAATTCATACATTTAAACTTTAAATGTCGTATTTATATTGTTGTATCATCATGGTAATTAATCAAAAAAAAAAGTGCTGTGCATCGTGAATACAAATAATTAAAAGATTTTGAAAATGGGAATCAACTTATACTTACCACAACTGCATGTCTCATGTTACGGTAAAGCTCCATAACAAATCTATAAAAAACAAATTGGTACTTATCAAGGTGTCATTTTCAATAGATTACGCTAATTGCAGTTACTAATTTTTCATAGTTAAAATTATCTTCACGGTAAATGCAGCGTGTAAACAGCCGATTTTAACAAAGTTAATCATAAAATAGAGTTAATAATAAAATTCACTATTTAAGTAGATATTTACCAGAGATGGGAAAATTGGGACTCTACCACTGCACTTGACGTGGCACGGGTGAAGTTTGAGAAGAACGGCGTGGTTCGTCAAAACTAAAATAAAAATGAAAAATTATGCGATGTGAGACAAAAGAAAATAATCGCCACTAATGTACTATCAACTATTGCTATTTGAGATTTTAACAACTTATATATATAATACCAATAAACTGTTAAAAGTGCAAAATTAAGGTGCGTTAGAAAATTCAAGCTTCCATAAAATTATATATTATGCTTAGAAATGTTTGAAAATAATCTAAAAAGTACCATTGCAAACAATGTATGGAAAAATTAACGCCAAATAAATAACGATTAAAAAATAACACTTGAATATTTAACTTTAAATTAAATTTTTACCTGTAAGCATGGCCATCGTAGGCAAAATTTCAGCAGCCAAAGGTGTTGTACTTGTCCCGTTTGCGGTTGCAGGTACAATGGTGGCCTTTAGCTAGCTGTTGAGCTTCTCAAAAGTAAATCCAAGGCATGAAAAGCACATGGCCCAGCAAACGGCAAGGTAGACGCAACGCAAAACGCAACATGTCCTATGTAGGACTACATGGGCATGGGCTTGCCAAAAATGACTCCATGCGGCATTTGTATGGAAACTCGCTTATTTTCCAGATTGACATTTCACATAGGGACTCTGGGAATCCAAACATAAGATTCCCGCCGCCGCGACTAATATTTTCGAAAATATTCAGTGACATTAGGTATGACACTTACATTCCTAAAATCGATAGCATTAACATTAATCCGATTAAAACGTCATAAATTAGTCATCTTTAAATTGCAGTTTAAATTACGTAACACACCTAATTTACAGAAATGAACACATAATACAATAAATATTATTATAACCTAGTGTACTACTCATCTTTTTGTTAAATAATTTAATTTATGCGATAAAGAAGGAATGCCAAATTGTGATAAATTCACAAGAATTGAACTGTAAGCCAGAAAAGCGGAAACCACAAAGTATTTAGTTTAGTCATTAGTGGAAGCAAGTAGATGGTAGATAAGGTGTGTATTGTGTATTATGGATTTATGGATTACGTAATAATGTAGTACAGAGTAGAGTAATTATCTGTTTGACTTAATGGTTTTAGTTATTGCCAAATCCCACGTAGTGCAAATACTACAAAGTTGCATAGCATGCAAAATTACAATTGCGATAGTTTTGTTGAATAAAATTAAGTGAGACAGTAAACTCGACATATTCCAAAAGCTGCTTCAATTGATTTAAATTTAAACCAGTAACCTATAATTTATTACCTTTATAAATATTATATGCATTACAGGAAAGGAAATGTTTTATTTCGTTTCGTTTCGATTTAATACGAATTTTTAATTAACACTGCCTTAGTAAATAATAGCAGTTGATTCTGGTATTTTACCTTTGCCATATTTCATATTTAATCTAAATTGAGTTGCACTTAATTTTACCTTGTTGTTCTTCTACATTGCAGAAGGACGTTTCAGAGGCCAATGGTTGTACTATCTTATGGGTGATACATTTTGAGAATGAATTCCAAAAAATCTGAGATTACTAATGCGGCGGAAATTTCACGGGAACGGGAAGATCCAATAGAAGACGCAGGAAATAGTAGCCAAAGTAGAAGTGTGTTAACAATTTTTTAATTTTTTGTCTTAAATACACAATCATAATGATATTCATTATTTTGTGATAGTCATTTTATTAATTATGAAGAGACAGAACAAAAAATTAGCTGGTTGAACCATTTTGTAACGGATTAATAGTAAACATTAATTCAAGTTGTGTAATTTACAACGAAATATTCAAATTAAATCATTTTGAAACTTTCAGTTTCGTGTGATAACATTGAAGAATTGAATGAAAGGGACACAGAAGCTTTGGAACATCAAATCGCTGGTCATTCCAGAACTGGTAAAAACATAATTTTCTTAACATTTTATGTGGCCGAAGACGAAAAATTTTAATCCCTGGTAGTATCTAGTTATGTAATATACGTAGTACTATGTATATTTTGGATTTATAAAATATATTTTTATTTATATTATTTGTAGGTGTGTTAAAGCATCGTTTAGGATATGTTCTGAAAGCAGTACAGAAAATGCCTTTAGGAGAAAGAGAAGTAAACTTTTACAAAGATGTATTTCGTGATAATAAATACAAACCAAATGAACTATACCCTATATTAAGGACATTAATTCCTGGATTTCATGGTGTTGCTCGTATGAAAGGTAAATTTTGTTACCTCCCTTCAATAATGATCTACATATTTGTGATATGTAGATCATTGATTGTTGATTGATTTTTGTGTTGTGATTGTAATGTTGATTGTTAATACATTTTGTTAAATTTTCATAGATGAGAAAGCCATTACTACCGAATATTTAATGCTGGATGACATCGTTCAAGGTTTTCAACGTCCGTGTATTATTGATATAAAAATTGGTAAGCAAACGTGGGATCCGTTGGCTCCAAAAGAAAAAATTGAACATGAAAAGGTGGTACAATTACTTTGTCGCAAAATAATTTCCATAGTTAAGTGCTCACATTGCATCGGCTAAATCTGTATCGATTCATAATAATATGATATTAAAATAATTTCAGAAAAAGTATGCTGGGACAAAAAATAAATTTGGGATCAGCATTACAGGCATGCAATTTTACGATATTGAGGAACAACTGACTTTTAAGTGCGAGAAAGAATGGGGGAAAACATTAACAGAATTGTCAATGTACTCAGGTATTAATTTGTCAAATGCTAAGTTTAAGTAAGCAGAAATTGCATTCTTTATTTTACCAAAATATAATTATTATTTGGTAGCCAACGCCTATTCCTTACCTGGCAGTCTATTTTTATATTTGTCAAATATTTCATAGGAATTAGAGCTTATTATTTCAGTGTACCTAGAACTGACGATTAGTTAGCTGATGTTCCTCTTAAAGAATGCAATTTGATAAATTCATTCGTATTCTTATCATTTCCGATGTAGTTGGTAATAGTAATTAAACAGGGTAAGTACACAATATAGTGTACCGTTCCCCTTTTAGACTGATTAGATAGAGGGTGCCGGCTAAGTATTTGGGTTGGTTACCTTTTTACCTTCCAAGAACAGTGACTAATCTTAAGTAACTTATTTTTCATGATAATCTCTAGCTCTATGTAGCTTTCTGAACAACAAGGTAAACGTGGAAAAATTTATAGCTGAAGTTATCGTAAAGAAGCTAAAACGAATTCTTGAGCTATTTGAACGGCAGACTGAGTACAAATTTTACGCCAGCTCTCTTTTAATTGCCTACGACGGGAAATACGTTCAAGATATTATGCTCTCTAATCGGCTATGGATGCTGCCGGCGGGATCCGAAGAGAACCTCGACAAGTGGCTAAGGGTTCGTATGATTGACTTTGCCCATGTTTTTCCTGCTAACGGTTCAGTCGACAGTAACTACCTTTTTGGATTAAAAAACACAATTCGCATTTTCTCGAGTATTTCACAATCCATTGCGCTGGTTGCAAATGAGGTTGACGATAACGATATCGAAGATTTTTAATACACAACCTGTATTAGTATTCAATCGCCAAACGGATGTCGTATTTTTACAATATTATTGGTGCGGGTTTTCTTGTAATAAGTATAACCTATTTTTGCTTTATTTTATCATTTTTGTCTCGCATGGTCGCTATAATACTATTTCAAATATTTATCAATCGGTAGGTGATAGTTTAATGTAGTGTATTAAATTAAAATAAATCTAGCTACTAATATTGGGTACAGATAGTTCCTTACATATTTGAATTTCAAGTATGCAATTACTTTTGAATATAAAGTGGTAACAACACTGCTCAATAAACTTCTAACGATTTGTACTAATAAACAATCATTTATGCATCTGTGAATTTATATGAAACCTGCAATAATAATTAATAAATCGGAAATATCTTATTATTGTGCATAGTGTCGTTTCATATTACTTAACACATGTACATAAACTTTCTATAATCCTTGTTCATATATTTATATTCGGATCTGCGTCTGTGGTAATGTGCCAAAAGGTAGTGTGTGATAAATGGAATATTAGTCCATTTGTCAATCTTTGCTCACAAAAAAATATTTATTTCAAGCAATTGCTATTATTATAAGCTTGTGTATACATCACTCAACATTAAACATTTTACCTTAGGAAATTAACCTTACTCTATTGAAAAAGCACCCTATCAATAAGCCAACGGCCAAAGGTAGGGATTTCCCTATCATCATCCATGTATATTTCAAATCGACCTAACTCAGTGACCCGTTGACCGATTGACCCCATATTAGCAGGGTGTCGTCCTCTCGTCTCACAAAGGACGTATACTGAGTTGAAACGGTTTATCTGAATCACCTCAAAAGTTATCGTGTTTACGGACAGACGCCCAGACAACGTATTCGTATAGTGTAGCTTCCGCTACTTAATAATTGACTTGATTTGTAACCTTCTTATAGTTATACCGTATTGATTTCACGTTAGCATAAACAAGTTAAAACAGAATACAGTAGTTTTACATTACTTTATTTTATTATGTACATGGTATTGAGTTGAGTTGAGTTGTATTGAGTTTGTCGATTTGTGTTAATACAGCAGCAGTTCAAAAACACTAATAGATACAAAATTGTGGTCTACACCATTGACAT
>JAQFYC010003720.1:0-19736 GCA_034694165.1 Tomocerus mixtus
AAGAAAAAAATTGTAGACAAACAAGATGTTATCTTAGATTTCCATCAGCAATCTAAAAACAAAAGGGGAAGAGTTAGCAATTTGTGTTGGCTACAATCCACAGTTGTGGTTAATTTACTTGCGCATCTCTGTCAACTGTACGCTCTATATTAGTTATACTCATAGTGTGCACTCTGTGCACTGAAATTTGTGTTCAATTGTATCATTTTATTGCTTTCAATGACAGCAGCGCTGACAGCTTTCACATAATATGAGACATATACATATAGTAAAATGGATTTTTCCTTGTGTCCCACATTTAAAATGATAACAAACAGGTAGTTGAATAGCTGTCTTACAGAAGTATCATATTCCGCTAATCAATTTGCATAATAAAAAATCATGGAAACTAATTAACTAGATCAACCCTTTCTTATGTATTACACTTATTATGTTCTTGTTATTACATTTTTAAAAACGTTTGATATGATAATCTAGATGGGATTCATAATTGGATAATTTTTCTAACACAGTAAACTACACTACAATTATTGTAATGATAAAATTACCAAACTAAATAGCCATGGCCTATTAGGTAAAGTTGACTTTGGATATGAGTAGCAGTTATACATTTAGTAATTAAATTGACATGGCATTTCTTCCAAGTACATACCGCGGTAAAGGTCTTAGCTCGTTCTGCCTGAATTTTCTAATCTTCTACTGAATATGAATTAATTTTCTGACATTGCTTCAGATCATTGGTGTAATTGAATTGCTTTCATAATCAGAATTGCATTAAAATGCAATTATAGCATATAGTTTGCGATCTGAATGACTTATGAAAAGTGCTATATATCATTCCTGATGGAATTGGAATGGCATTTTGGAAATGCTAGGTATAGGGCAATAGTTATGCTTACAAAACCACAATTCCCAATATTCTTGTGGGTAAATAAGTAGGTTTAACATTTCGTGCTTAGTATTCGTAGTTACAAGATATTGCCTAAGTACTGCAAAATCATGATAAAATGATTGTATCCGGGTTACCTTTGATTAGTTTCCAAGCTGGAACTTACCTGAATACGCAATTGTTTGTGAGAGAGAATGCATGTAGAATTTAAAATTTTATGATCCAGAGTTTACAGGCAGCATAACAAACATTATGTATGTTACAAATAAATCAGATATCGCAAAGATTTGTGTTTGTAACTATTTATTGAACAATTTTATTGCTGACTTTTAGAAAATTTAAACAAAATACCGATTAACTGATTGATTTTCCTAAATTTTTGACAATGCAACTAGTTACAATAAATGTAGAGAGAACGGTTGTATTATGAAACAATAGAATTTAACTATTAGTACAAAGTATTTAGAACAATACCCACAATGTTTTTGGTATAGTCGAGTACAATACAAGTGTTTTGGTTTTGTCCAGGGAATTTCCTCTGGTACATAATATCACTACATCCTTGTGCTAGGTAGATATATATTTTGGTACATAATTTTGCAATCACTACTGCTACATATAACTACGCAACGCGGCTACCTAAAGATTAATGTAGATAGTTTTCTAATGTTTAACCGTAGTATCCGTGTCCGTGTCCGAATCCGCGGTATCCCAATCCGCCGTATCCATGTCCATATCCCAATCCACGGTATCCATATCCTCCATAGCCAAGGCCTCTGTATCCTCCATAGCCAAGACCTCTGTATCCTAATCCGTATCCTCCACCATATCCTCCATATCCGAGTCCATATCCTCCATACCCTAAGCCTAGGTATCCAGCGGAGGCGACGGCCACGAAGGCAGCGAGGACCAAAAGGATCTGCATGAGTTATAAGAAATAGTTACAAACATATTCTGATCTGACCATTATGTGTAATTAGCTTTAAAATCGAATTAACAACTTTCAGTAGTAAATTAAATTAAACTTTAGACTCTCAGTAGAAAAGGAAAGGTTGACCTCTTTTTATCGGTAACTCCCTTCTATTACTTTAAATATTATTCTTCTCACGTTCATCTTAAGGAAGAGTAAATAACTATACATAGTTTTTCTCATGCTCAGCCTCGTTTGTACACTTTCCTTAGATTTAATGCCAACTCCCTGTGGTTTTAACTTAACTTTCCTTGCTCACAATGAGCATCCCTAAGTAAATCCTTTAATAACAAATCTAACAGAGTAAATCAGTCTAAAAGTGTAGTGGCCTGGCCAATATAACAAGTGTCCATTTCGACAATTGCATTACAGAAAGGCAAACCTCAGTACTAAATTGAGAATAAAAGTTAAAAAGGAACAGACCACCAAAGCGATTCTCAATTCGGTAATAATGCTAATAAAACCAGTTGTTAAATTATACTTTAATTTCATCTGGGAACAAAAAAATATCTTGTCAAACAAATCCGTAACAACTACATGACAAGATGCTACTGGTACAACCTAGTCAACCTATTACCTACACTTGTACTTTCAAGTTTCAATTTATTGTTATTCAAAACCAACTGGGCACTTTTCGAAAGTAAAATCTTCACATCTAAAATTTTTAGTATAGGGAACTGTTAAAAAAGATAACTCACCAAAGCCTTGTTCATTTTGACGCTTTGTTGATTTTCAACTGAAATCTTGAGAGAAGATTGACTACAGAAGGCAACTGGCGTTTGTCTGAAGAAGGGTGTGAGCACGGCCGATATTTATATGCAAAAATTTTTGCGAATCTATGCACTATGCACAGCTATGAAATCGTAATATTCTAATGAAAACAAAAAGGTATGGACTAAACTAGCATAACGTAACCATAACACATCTCCATTACTTTTTTACCTCCCTGACACTTCTATGTAAGTAATATGCTGTAATAAGGTACACTGACAATGCATAGTATGTTTGTGGGTATGTATATGCGTATGTAAGTATAACAATAAACAGCATTAACAAAAAAGAAATCAACACGTGAATTGTTATGAGTGCTGACCCTTTTCTGGAAAGTGTTATGGCATAGCATTGCATGGCTTGGATGTGGTTTGACGTTGACTTCATGGATTGTCAATATCAATATAGCACAGAACAGGCAGGACACGTGAAGAAGTAGGTACCAGTGTGTACAGTGTACTGTACAAACAAGTTCATACTATTACATCGAAGCAATATCTTATTACATATAGTACAATGGAATGAAAATTGGAAGGAATGAAGTCATTATTGCACACAGACAACAAAAATGTGCGAGATCTGTACCTGGTTCGATATGGTTTGTTATATTACATTTAATCATCCCATTCTTTATTCTTAGTGTTACATAAATTGGTTAAGGGAAGAGAAGCAAATATTTTAACTTCATTTAATTCTAGCATATTAGTAATCGTCGAAACATAATATGACTTGTCTTCGTTTCGTCTCACCATGTGCTTCAGGTAGCAATCTATCTATTATCTAGGTACTTATCTTTCCGTAAAGTATACATCTCAGGTAGTAAGAATAAGTTGTTTGTTTATTTTTCTTTGGCTCAATTGCTACAGACGGATCAGACACTACAGACAGAGCATATACAAAAGATAAATACTTTTTTGTTGCGTTGTAAATTGTAATTGTTAGAGCAGATTAAGTGTGCAATAAGTCAGTAGTGTACAACATGCATCATTCATGGGGAATAATTCCTATCATAATATTCATAAGATACATGTACCTTATAATGTATAAGGATAAGGAGAAAGAACTGATTTGAATGAGCAAAGCAAACTTGTCCAAGGAAGTGAGCCTCTAATGACAGAATACATGGCGTGAATTGTTACAGAGTCGAATATGTAAATATGTTATACCTTCCTAAACTAAATAAATAAGTACAATCAAATTCAATCTACAAAGTACAACACAGGTAACTGCCGTAACCTATTAGGTGGACAAGAATTATTTACGTGCAAGGTACACATTATGCCTTCTGTCTGGTAATATACAATACAATTACTTCGCTCGTGTATTCTAAAGTCTAAATCTATAAGTACAAATACATTACAAATGCAACATGCACTCATAATATATAGTGAACGTGTTGCTTTAGTATGTACATTATTGTTTGCCATAAGCATCCTGTTATATTCCTTACACTTGCACTTTTAGTTTACCACTTACGATTAGTAGTTGTTACTATAATGCTATATATTTATAATATTGCGTAGTGCTTAGTGCTTATATACCAATATACTTATCGTAAGCTGCGTGGACTGACCTGGCGTGGCGGTGTACAACATACATGCATTATGTATATGTATGCCATACGGTTTTCTGGTAAGCGGAAAGGTGTATCGTTTCTTGTATCAATGTAAAGTACCTAAGTGGTTATCTATTATCTACTATCTATGTAAATGAATGACAACAGGCGAGGTATGTACGTACACACTTTTGCATCTCAACTGGTCAAATACAAAAATGAGTTAGTAAACTACCTTTTACACTACACTACTACACTCAATCATAAAAAATGTTTATGCTCTGTGTCTATACACGTTTCGTGCTAAATGGTGACAAGTATGTATTATTCATTCATTATTTGTCTGGCCCTACATAAAATTATGGTTAATGCGATTTGGATATGGGTAAAGTAATTTGTGTTGTGTTGCACACTGACTTATATAAGTCTTACTGACAGTAGGACATGAGATATTGATATTGCGTTCGAATTTCTTGCCACGAGGATTTTAGTGGCTAATTAGTTGTGTGACTAGCACTTAAAGTAATAGGAACAGCATAAATTTGGGTAGTCTTTTACCGGCACAATCTAATTGTAGTGTGGAAGACAGTCGAGAGTATTTAGGTATGTTGTATTGTTAGTTTGAGTTGGTCAAATTACATATATAGGTACTGCAAATCAAAAATATACAATATACAACAAAATATTTTACTTGATAAATACTCTATTATGCAGCACGACATTTTATAAAAATTACCTGAATATTATCATCATGCATGACAGAATTAAATGAGTGACTAAATAAAAATCAGATTTAAGTTTTATATTTTTAACAATTCAATGTGTTACATACAACAGATCGTCACTTTTAAAAGCCCAGTACAATCTCATTATTCCACAGCTTTAAAAAGCGCATAGCTATATTTTTCCACAATCCAAAACACCAAGTCTAGAAAGTTAATTGATGTATGTGTTTTTGGTATTTGGTTATCTAGCGACGATATTGCGGAGTTAATTAGTATTGAGATGAGACCAACATTTTACTGTAACCTGTAACTGCAATACAGCTATATTTTTATGCATAGGCACAATTATTTATATATTTATTTTTTATTTACCACAGCTTGAAATGAGCCATGCATTTGTGACCTTTAGAAAATGAGTTTGCATAACCATGTTTCGGTTATTCAAGTATAACATTCATAAAATACTGCATGTAAACTAATTCACTTTTTATTGCTTGCTAAGAAATGAACAGACTGTTCACCTGCAAAATAGTCAAATAATACACACCCTAACACTATGTCTTATGTGTGTATGTGGTCACAAGATTACCTAAGCGAATCTAGTGTGCAAGTAAACAAAATACTATTCTTTAATATTATGATTATGACGGCCACATTGTGTAATTGCATTCGCAGTTACTTGCAGCTTGTGACTGTTTTCAATGATATGATCGTTTGGTTTGTGCTTTGAACGCACATTGACAATTGGCACAAGTAACGAATTTGCAGATAATTGTGATATGTATTGAGTAAAATTGTCAGTTAAAATGATAGTTTGACTTTGCAGCAGATATTAACGACAAGGCAAGATGTGCTAAATCTGGTACCACCTGGTATAACTAAACAATTGGTAAATCAGTATTTTTATAACATTTTCATTTCAAGTTAAGTAAACACCCACATTCTAGTTAGTGTGTCATAAAATATGCAGATAAGTGTTCATTAACACTTGCAAAATTGTCTACCCTAAGATTCGTCACACTACATCGTTTGTTTAGAATATGTTTAAAATTATTAAAAACAAAGGCAGGAAAGAACATATCATTAGTATGACTTAGAATATATGTGACTCAATGACATAATGGAAACTTTCAATGCTTGCTTAACATTTACATAAAGCAAACAAACATTCGTGAAGACAAATGAATGGGTCAAGTGCATTGCAAGGAAATATGTTAATCACAATAACAAAAACGTTTACTAGCACATACACACTTTTTTTATACATATTCATCTGTTGATATGTACTACATAAATATGTACCTATACGACTTTCATGCAAATTAATAGAGGGAACAATGAACAAACTAGTAAATACCGTGTACCAAGTATTTTAACAATTATGCAGCACGCAGTACAGTTATGATGTAACCGGAAACGTGAAGCTGAATTTTCCAAAATTGTTTCTACGGCTAAACAGACAATGAATTGATGTATATTTATACCTGCTATTAATAAATACGGGCATATGTTTATTGCATAACACTATACCAACCAACATTTGTCATTTACGTTACAGCTTCACTTATTCTAATGTATAAACATTGCAATAATTTGAATATTTTTTGTCTAAAATGGTCAATGTTACTTTTCGAAACAAAGATCGAGAAACCCAATATCTTTCATTGGCAAAATCATTCTACAGAAAGTCCATTTGTACATCTAGATTACTTACTTGTCTATGTCACTTATAATTATAATATAAGCAAAGTGATTCATTGGGAGCTAGGTCGAGGTTAAACATATAAAAGCAATAGCTGTCAAAATTATCGAAGTTGTAGATATAAGCGAGAAAGGTTGGTTTTTGTTGTATAGTAATTATGTAGCTGTTTTTCTTAAGTGGTAACAAATGGTATCATTTTGTAATTTCTTATCTTACGCACCAATACAAATACATTAGACGTTTTTTGTATCTAACAGGCCAGGCCAAAAGCTACATTTTACATGGTCAAGTCAACTATCTGTATTGGTATCCAAAAGGGTAATTTTTATTCCATGTACATCGCTAATATAATAAATTACTAAATCGTAATTATTGTACCAACTTACAAGTTTTATATCCTACATGCTATTACAATTAGCAATATCAGTAGCTATACTAGTGCAAAGAATATTAATGAAGCTGCTATCAGTCATTTAAGCTGAATAAATAATCATTACTTACAAACAGTATCGAAAATGATGTAGGTAATTAATATTTTAGGCTTATAGTGGGGATTTTTTGATTTGATATTATTGAGTGCTGAATCCTGATAAAAGCAAAAAGTACCCTTTAAGGTAGATAATATTTAGAATAATCATTCTTGTTATGCAATGCATATCAATGCATTATGTGATAAATATATTCATGTGAAACCAAAATTAAGATACCTACATACAAATATATAAATATTATTTAGGTAAGTAAACTTTGAAATTAACTTCTGTGCTTGAAACTACCAAAGAGGCTTATTTAGGTTACCTAATTGCTTTATATCAAGTACCATTATGTATTTGTGTACACAAACACAAATACACAAATCGTAAATATAAATGTTGTATTTCCTATTCATACTATACTCACCAGTCAAGTAGTAGCTACATTATTTAGTTACTGCACACTCTTTCATTGATCTTAATTGGCTTCACCGAGCAAAATAGTTGAATTGTCAAGTTTGTATATTTAGTCATTAAAAATACGACAGGTCACAATATAACGATAAAAAGTTAATGCTAAGTAAAATTTGTTCTCGTTACTTATTTTGCCAATTGATTATTTTTATATTGCTTGCTTGCAGATACATACCTATATACTTTACTATTTCAGAATGGTATAGGAGCATTTAATGAAACTTGTATTCATTGATAACTACAATTGTAAAATAATATAGTACTTTAATTAAATAACTTATTTATCGATTACTTTTGTATGTATACTATAATTGGTTCGCTTACATTTGTACAAGATTTCATAATATTACCTTTGTACTAACAAAGGTATGAGCTACTTAATTAGCAATATTTTGTTGAATGCGTCGCGTCGTCGTGAATTGGGAAGTGGCTAAATGCAGACAAATTAATGCAGATGTAGATATAATGTGATGTACAATTATCTAAGTATATCTGTTTCATGAGCTGCAGCCGGTAAGACGAATAAGAAACAGGCTTGCTAAAAGGTCGCCCTACTTTGTCTATATGTATACTTCTGATTGAGATTACAATGGAAAATGTATTCCGACTGTGATCTTAATGTAAGTTGCATTTTTTGCTCTATTTATCATTGCATTAGTAATTCCTGTTACGAATTCAAAGTTGTAAGTTTCCTTGATGTCCACGGCTTTCAACTTAAATGTATTGGTACAATTTTGGCCGAAAGCGTCTGCCTCGATTTGATTTTTCATTGTTTTATTTCAAAATGTCAAATGAGAAGAATTCTTCCAATTAATTAGAAGTCATCTCTAGTAAAGAATAATATAACATTGGGTAATAAGAAAAACAAGCAGAGAAGTTGTATGTAGATTTATAGATTGTTCGTGGGTTTGATAAAATATTCGTTGTGTGAATACAAAAATTCCTAAAATGGATCCATGAACTATATTTCTCTTTCACCTTCAGTTCATTAACATTCTTAGTTCGTTTTAGTGTAGCAATAGGTTTTCCCAAATAAAGTTTCTCACTATTTGTTAACTGTATCACATTTCACTACCTATTTCATGCAAAATAATCATTGTAATCCGTATTAAAATACGAAACATGCGTAATTAATATCATTTCTGTATTGATTGACGTGCACTATGCAGAAATCGTACAGTAGCCCATGAAATATATACCTACGTAAAGTAGGGTCTGCCTACGTGCGTATGCTTTGTATTTTGCACAAATTGACATTCGTTAAGCATATGAAAAGCAACACATTGTGGACGAACTTATACAACTTCACACTCTGGTACCTAAGTGCATTCGTAGAGATACATACATACTTCATTAGCTACTTAAATCTGTTCAAGTGAAACCTGTTATAGAAAAAATTAATGTTATTAGAATGTAACAGATTATCTCATTGTCAAATTGATTACTACTTATCAACTAGAAGCAATGGACCTTTGTCTGTTGATTTCCAGACTTACTATTTATTATGTGTAATATTTTTTAGCAATTTGCCTGATCTTGTGTTAGTTTAATTGCATAAAGCCGCACCCATCATGATTACAGGATAGCTGATAGTACGATTATACAGTGTCGTGTTTCATGTATTATTATTTTAGTTGCCTGGTTCTGGTTAATTGCAATTAGTGATAAGCTTTTGATTTTGCTTTGCAATTTTTACTATACAAAAATGCTTTATTTTCAATTACAAGGAAATTCCAGAACATGTTGGAGATAAGCTGAAAACCAAGTATAAATGACGACAGTGAATTCTTTTCCATTACAATAGTAAATGGGTCACGTTTGTGTCCTTTTGGTTCCTGCATGGCAAAAAATCGGGAGATAATTCTTTTGCTAAGTGCTAGTATATCTAAATAGGATGTAATTCTGTTTAGTAAGCTATACCTAAATGCATACAGTATTCAGTCAGTGTTAAAGAACAGCAAAACTTTCAGGATTGAATTAATGCTAGGTAAGCCTAGAATATTGGTATCGAAATCTATTTACAAATGGCCTTGAAGAGTTTCGGTTTTATAAATTGCTTTAAGATTACTTTATTTTGGTCTTCCTTATAAGATTGCCACTTACCACTCCTTGTGTTGTCCATGTCCTCCAAACCTACATTTGACAGTCTACATAAAACATACTAACATACTGATATACAAAATTTTATATTTATTAAAATTCTCTTAATTTACTGCACTAAACACTGAAATCATTACGGTACATACTCTTAAATACTACCTACCTACTAGTACTACAATAAGTATATCCACAATTACAAAACTATTTAATCCCTATTTAAATTTTGGATACGTTGAAACTGGAATGCTAAAACACTCACTCCCAGTATTTTCTACAATTTGCCACAGGTTTGTACGATACATTAAAGAGATTCTTTAAAAAGCAAAAGAGAATGGAAACCTATGATATGGTTAGTATGGTATCTCAATTGACTTTTCAGCTTGTAATGTATGTAGGAATTGCCTGCCATTGTAATTGAGAACACTCAAGTTCCAGTAAATGAAGATTAGTAGATACAGCATCTTAAACTCAAATGAGTTTTCGTCATTCGAATCGTCCCAATTGGGAACAATTGATGAACATGAAAGTTGCCATCGACTATTATGCACTTTCTCCATGGTATTCAAATACAAATGCAACCCATATATTCGGAGCCAACATTGTTGAGAGTAGAACATACATGAGTCCTTTCATTAGAGTCATCCTCCAAAATATATACCTACCTATGCAATGTAAGTACTTTTATTTAATAGCAAAAAGTACCTTGTTTGACTTTTATGTCCTGGAATTTATGTTAGATAAATAGGTACATGGACCGCACCGTAAGTGAAGATCAGCCATTTTTAACTCTCTTGGCTGCATTGGCTTTCCGTTCCCGGTATAGGTATTTTCCTCATAGCCAAGAAGCACAGTAGAATTAAATGGCACAGAATTAAATCAAAGTATAAGTCATGAAGTGCAGAGGTGTAAGCAAAGAGGAGCAATCAAAAGAAATCTTGTAGTCCTAATCCATCCGCATCCCGCCTTCCCAACCCTGTTATCTTAGAAATCCTACTAAGGGAGATCACAAGAGATTGCGAATTGAGCTCTTTCCGTCACAAGAATCCTTAGATGGTACTTTACTAGCTGTAATAACATAAAGATTGTTTCCTGGACACATCCTGTCGCATCTTTTAAGTCTTGACCACGGGCGAACATTTTCATTCAGCTGGACTTTAGGGTAACCAAAATGACACTTGTCGTTAGCATTAACATTACTTTACTGGACAACAAGTGTAATACCGAATGATGGTATTGACATTTTCGATTGGATTAGATTCTAAAGTAGTAAAGCTATTTGTGAGGAAAAGTGAGTTCTTTTGCTGACTCATGCCAACATTAGGAAATCAATTCTAGAAATCCTCCTTAGTTTTGTAAAGCTTAATAGAGTTTAGTTACTTTTATGACCTTGCAATCTTGGTTTCTTTTCGTACCACACTACACCAACCAAAGAAACGATCTTCTTCTATTATCCTTTCAGCTAGCAAACGGCCGTCGTCAATAACCTTTACGCGACATGTACCTGTTGTGGGTTGGTTTGGGTTTCCATTCATGCCATATGAATTAGGCAATATTGCTGTGGTTTCGTTTCGCTGCGATGTAATACAACATTATTTTACTTACTGAAGCAAACCAGCTGAACTGATGTAATCGTGGAAAAATACTTAGGTACTCCATATAAGTATATGTATCTGCTATGTAGTATGTAGATATAAGAACTTGAGTAAGATACCATTGAAATTGAAAGTATCCTACATTCTGTAGACTGTAAATGTCTGTGTCTGTAGGTTGTACTGTATTTAAGTAAGATACCTTCCTATCTAATCGAAAGACATTTTAAGGATAAACAAAAACAATCACTGTCAGAAACTTAGATATTTAATTTAATAGGTAATTGGAATACAATGCACATTTTGCCATTATTTACAGTCAATCCGCATTTGAATTGCAATGTAAATTGCAAAAATATAAAGTATTATAGTTATAATGAATGTTGTGTCCTGTTGAGATGAATTGGGTGAAAAGTACCCCTGTATTATTACTAGGTAAACATAAATGATGCTTATTTATTGTACTCAAGTCAACTCAAGTATTTACTTTTGTTGATAATGAAGTTCTTTTGTATCCGTATTGTACTCACATACACCATGTTTGCGTATTTATTTCATAAAGTAACAAACAGGTATGGAGTTCAGTTACAATAAATAAACCATTGTAAAACGGATATAACGAAGTTGTGAAACATAACACTAATAAATCGGGGTACTCTGAGGCTTACAATACACCTATTTGTTGAATATTCAAAACGAAATTCAAAATAAAATTGAACCGTTAAGGTTATTACTTTTAGAAAAATCTCACAGTACACCAACAAATCTGGGGTACTGTGAAACACATACAAACCTTCACATGTTGACTACCGGAAACAGTAGTCAACCGTTAACGTTAAACCGTTAAAAAATTAAGCTGTTTTAGTATGATCATGATCTTACAGTGCTCCAGAAAATTTGGGTATGGTGAGACATCCTTGCTACGTTACATGAATGTTTGCTATGTTATATGTATGATTTATAGTGGCATCATATCCTACCTGTATGTTTCAAATTGACCTAGGTCAATGACCCGTGGACCGATTTGACCCAACTACAATCCATTGTGTAACCTAGGCTGCCAATTTCTGGCTGGAAACAGAATTCAAAAAAATTGAACCGATCAAAAGTTATCGATGCCACAGACACACACACACACACAGGCAGACAGACTATCCCTATAAAGTTGCTTCACAGATTTATAACTCTGAATCTTGTGACAGTTTTTCAAAAGTACTCTACAAACCTCCACAATCCTTTTAGTAACATCATTTATATGTTATACACGTTTCAATGGTGTGTTATCACCACATTTCATTTTTTGCAACGAGATTAGAATTGAGATTACAGTGATATATGAAATAAATATGAGTCTTTTGGATGAGTAACTCCTACCCAAACACTTTAAGATTACAGTAGTAATCACTAAATCATTGAATTAAGATAAATGTAAGTGTCTGGTGAATTTGGTTAGTTGGTAACACGCAAGAGTAGTAATTTACTGGCCTTGGTAAATACGTATTGTAATAGGTGAAAGAATAAAAAAATTAGTAATTAAATAACTACTTAAAACAGGATTTATTTTTGATTCGCTTGTTGGCCTTATTTATGCTTTCATTTATTTACGCACAACAAATTATGCAAAATAAGTACAATATTATCTGCATACTATACTATACCGATATATACTACACTGCACTATAGGCACATGAATGCAAAATAATTTTATTAAAATAAGATATGGTAATATTATAATTTACTGCTATTGAAAGCTTATAAGGAGACTGATTTAACTAATTCGCGCACATGGTAGTCAAGTTTACTACTATTGCTATTCTCAGTATGTCCAGTGTTCCATATGGTTAGCGTTAGATCGCCTTTGGTATCCTCAATCTGTATTTTCCGTAAGAAATTCCATTCTTTTATATCTAAATAGAACTAATTAACCTGTTTACAAATATACGTAAATGAAATAATAATTTGACTTGAATTTTTAATGAACAAACAAAAGTGTATACAATTTTAATACTATTGTATTCTGAGTTAAACATAGACGAATTAAATATGTTCTCGCGATCAGTATTATTCATTGTTTACTTCCGAATTGCGGTTCTTACATTACTTACTATTTCATTCATTCTCATATTTATCATAATACATCACAAAAACATTATATTTAGTATATGCATGTTTAACTGAAGTTTCGAATATCTCACTAGACCTAGTTACTTTACACATATATTTAAGCATGCTACAACTCTATACATGTGCATACTCTGCTACATAACAATTGAAGGACAGATTAATTCTTCTACATGCAGTACAGTATCTGAAACCTAAGAAGTTTACCTTACTACAGCAAATAATATAATCATTCACAATTTTGACACCATATTATCCGATATACTCTCAGTGTATACGCCAATTGACATGCAAAGCACGCTTTAACCTAGAAGAATTAAGTTACACAAAAAAGTGACACAGTTATCCTTATTCTTATTACTGAATCAATTCACATAGGGTTTTGTATTATGCTTGTTATCTGAAGTCAAATCGTATATCACATTATGATTCTAACAATCTCAACTACTATTACGATTCAACTATTCAATTAGTATACTTGTTGTATCTGTATACAGTAATCAGAAATCACGTGCCCAAAATTCGCCAATTTATAGGGTAAACATGTACCGTCTACGAACACGTATTCCCTATTTATTTCGTTATGTATGTATAAGCATGTAACTAGCTTTTATTACTTGAGCAAATAACATGCTTACAAACTACACATTTGTTTTAGTAAATTAAAAGGCTATCACCTTTTCCAGCAGATTAGCTACTGTACGTAAGCTTGCATCTGTAATGAAATGGAATTGGAGCATAGAAATACACAAGTGTCTTCTAACGATAAGCTACCGTGAATAATCTACTTGGTTATCTATACTTATGCAATTGCATTTTTACTATTAGTATGCAAAAAGTACTAGCTGAAACAAATCAAATTCTACATATTTAGTATGGATTACAGTTACTCAATAATGTGCATCGTGCTACATCACCAGCTTGAGGTTTGTGTAATTGGTAATGTCACCGAGTCACCAAGATTCCTATCTATTATGCCTGTAATATTCGTTATTGTTGTTACACCTACATCAACAAGTAGAGATTTTTTAAATACTTGTTCTGTAAGGCGTTTGACAAAAAATTTTGTTACGTGAACTCCTATGTATGTGTGTTGCACAAGCTACGACAGCTACTCATTTGAACATTCAACAACTTTGCATTGTTGTAAATTGAATTTAGGAAGCATGTGCGAACTTTTTCTGCCTAGAATTCTAAGCGTGATACGCTTGTAACGAGAGGTACATAAGAATTTATACATAATGTATAGGTACGTAACTACTTGTGTTTGCAATATATTTTTGTGATTTTATCTGTAGGATCGTCCGCGATTCACATTTCTCTTGTTTAACTCACATTGGTTCATACTGGAGAATACTGGTAGTTCTAGCTTGTAAGCAGAAAAACTAAGAACCGTATTATATACTGAAATCAGTGTTACCGAGTATTCTGGTTCTAGTATACGGCTTATAATTGTTTACATACTCCTACACTCAAAAAAGGAGACAATGCTAGTAAATCGTACAACTTTATATTTAGATAACGTATGACATTAGATGGCTTAGCCGTTCCATACATATACTGGAGCAGCATACCATAAATAGACTATTTTAACAATATACCTATCATATAATTACAATTTAGTCACTTTCGTGTTTCTTAAAGTGTAGAGCTTTATGTTCGATCACTTCTAGCACTTACTCACTCGCAGTTGATGAAATATTCAGGAGCTGTCTTTCAGGCTCCCGATGAAAAATAGCTTTCTTTGCTCGCCTAGGAATACAATACAATCATTTCAGAAGTAAGGGAATGTATGCGTGTAAGGTCTTGCGAGTAGAAAACTTTTAAGAGCCACTATCCAATCTCCGTAGCTAAATAGAAACAATTAGTCGAATGAAAGAAAAATTTGAATGCGATACCCTCCCTCTGACTCTGATTACATAAGTAATACGTCTGACTACCTAAGTAAGCAAGGATGGGTAGAAATGCTATGTCATCGCTCTTTAAGGTAATGTATGTAATGAACAGGCAAGACAGATTAGTAAAAGATTACTTTACAATAGTTGCCAGAATTACATTATTTTCCCATTAAGTTGGTAGATTTGATTAAGGTTTTGAAAAATTATTATGTACATACATTTTATCTTTATTTGAAAACTATTGCCTTCGGTATGATGTATCAGTAGGTAGGTATATTTTATCTCAATAAAGATTCAGTCGATTATAAATTCATATTAAACGTGTAGTATGTAGTATTTACTAACATGATTATTTTTCTACCTTTGTAAATATAAACTAGAGTTTTGTCATAATAATCGACGGACTGCCTTTCTTAGACATACTAAGAATACCAAGTGGGATCGCCAACACCAAACAAACGAAGCCAACTGACTGATGGAAAAGGGGTGAGTGAGAAAGAGTGAAGTCTGCTTCAAAGTTTTTCGCGTCGTGTCTTACGAGAATTCTCACTTTGGTTCGTTGGATAACAAATGGGAATTCCGACTGAAGTTGTCTAAAAGTCTGGGGTGACATGACGTGCCGGGTTATAAGGGTTATAAGATGCAATCCAATGTAATGCGACTCTGGTTTGGTCTGAACTGAAACGATGAAACCTTTTACAAGAAACGTCTCTATTTCTTTTCCAACTTGGCTTGAGTTAACTTTAAGAATTTAAAATTGGGAATACAAATGGTGTTATAAATGCAGACATACACAATATATACTTACTATTGTGTGCTTAGTATTAGTATTTAAGCTACCGTCTTCGCTTTATCATCAAGTCAATCTCATACCGTGTAAGTTAAGTCCTAAATATATAAATACATTAGGAAAAGAGCCCAGATAGGCTGTGCAGTGTAGCGAGTAAACTTTTCTGTATTGTATGAGCAATGAGGGAAAAGAGAAATATAGAGATAGGGAAAGGATTGACAAGAAATGATCTAGGGAGTTCTTGAACAGATTAAGTCCTACAGAATCCTGACAAGGAAAAATATTCTTCTTGATTGCCTTCACCTCTCAACAGACTGATTTACATTTTCCTAACTCTTACACACATTGCATTGCAGTGGCTCTTATATTCCAATAAACGCTTACGCTTCTCCACCTCCAACTTATTCCCAAACAGGCCTAAAAATATTTACATTTACACTTAAAGAATACACAACATTTATAATACTAATGTAAGTAAGCATTACCCATTCTATTTACTTGGTTTTGTGGATTGTACATATTGTATAGGATACTATTTCTATCCTTTCACTTTTAAACCTCAACTGCTTGAACTTATTAACTGTGTAATATTACCTAGCTCTATATTTGTGTCGGTGTTAACGTAAATAGTAAATAAGCAGTTACGTCTCCTCTGTACTGTACAATACTATTTACTTTTCGGTTATTTTTTCTTTTTCTATCTCTCTTCTTTTCTTTCTGTCAACTTTGAAGCGTACATTTATATTCTGTTTGTGGGAAATGCCCCTAATCTCTGTCAGGGCTTCAGGAGCAATCTTAGAAACTCAGATATCAGAAAGGCTACCTTACAAAGGAGGCATTCAAAAACGGGTAAAAGTTCAAGCGCATAAGATGTGTTTCCATCCTAAGCAATGGTAAAAGTGACAAGAACGTTGACAGCTTTCATGTTACACTGATGGCAAGTACCAGACACCTACAAACTAATAATTGTATGTCGTGTTACATTTAAAATTACATAACATTTTTGTTTTACTTTTCTGTTTGTAGACGTTGTAGGGTATAGTATATTGTAGTGCTACAATATAATGTACTTTCACGTAATTAATATTACATTGGGTCATGTAATATACACAAATTCCCATAATATTACATTACAAACGTCAATTGGTTGAATGATGGGAAGCAAATACATTTTACTCTAAAATGTCATCACTGTACCTACCTATTTATTCTATTTATAGACCCGCATGTATGCTGTAGGTCAAAAGTAACATAAATGATCATTTATTTTTAATATTAAATCTTAAGCATATGTATTTGGATAAAAAATCACAATAATTATTGATTGAGCAGTAAAACAATAAAGCTTCTAAACATGAAGGGATACATAGGTAATAGATAATACCTTCATGTAATAGTACCATATATATCGAATTCATCCAGACCTAATTTACACTTACGTTATCTACACCTTTGTGCATCCAACCAAAGAGTAACACAAGCAGAATATTGATCTAGAAATTTAAATTCAAAGTCAACCCTCAAATCAAAACATATACTTATCTCCAACTTTCCATTTGGTCCTCCCCACAGATTTTGTGCTCTAATTTAATCCGTCCTTGTACAGATAAACAAATGTGGAGAGCACAAAAGGTTCATTGTATTTATTCACCTATCTATTCCACTGTCCCTATTCTTTTCCTCTTAAATACTACTAATAACACAGGGTATAGCTTTACTGTGGTTTTCACCGATTGTTTCCCTTCTTCTGGTTTGTTTGGCATGAACACGATAATTTGCATGGGGTCCCCTTCACCTGTCTTGGTCCTGTGCATTGTTTTTCATTATTCGGTTTTATAAAAAGGGCTAATCTGTGCCATGCCATGCAATGCCTAAAAGAAAAAAGGTCCAGACTAGACCAGGCCACATCGGGATTGTCCTGTCAGGCTTCCCGTTATATTCACGTTATATATATATTTGTTGTATACTTATGAAAATTACGACTACGAGTCGGCATTTACTATTTACACTTGCTGATGGCACTAGAAATAAACTCGACTAATGACTCACAGGTGTGCAATGTGCAAGTGCAATGCTGCGTCACTCTTCGAATATCTGTTTATATAAATTGAACATGTTTTCATTGCTCTGTGATTAAATTCAGAATTTTATAGGAGCTTTGAAAATGTCACTGTCATAGTAGGGATCGCCAGAGTAAATATTTTTGTAATTTTATGCATAATCCATCCATACCATACTCACTCACCGGCCAATACCTACCATATATACCTATATACAACAATATACTTTTTGACATGGTTTTTGGCATTTTGGCTTAATACTTAAATGGCTGTGACAAAACCAAGTGTCCCCGATCAGACTAACTAAAATGAAGAAAGGAAAACAAATCTGTATCTGCTCTAGAAAAAATGTCAACACTACCGCACCGTCTCCCTTCTTGGATATGGTAAATAAATGTCACCCTACCAAAGCTTCTATTATTTCATTTCTCTACTTTGTCCTTCCAAGTATAATATTATGATATTATGTATCGATTTGCTATTAACATTTACATACTCATTATTAAAATACTTTGAAAGCAACAGCTATGAAAATAGGCTTATGGTACAATATTGAACAAGATTCTCGGTGATGAAATAAAATTCTCCATCTGTACCTGTCTTACTAATGAATTCGATGTATTCGTTTTAGGAATTGTGAATTTTACAGTGTTGGTATATTTTAAAGAGATCCATCTCACCTAGCATAGATTCCTAATGCAGTCATCTAAATAAGTAAAGTAGCTCTCACTCTCAACAAACATAGTACGGAAGAGTCTTTCAAGTGGCCTTTTCAGCAAGAACTAAATAGGCAAAAAATAAATCATCATAAAACATAGATTAAGAACTCAGGGTCGAATGAAGAGCAAAGTGTAGAACAGATAAGTAGACATATCTATCACCATAAGAAAAATCTTCCACAAGTTCTTCCTCATAAGAAGTGAACTACTTTCCTTTGCAATAACAACCTTTTGCGAATCACATTTTGTGGGTTAGTTGTGGTTCCAATGTTCTATGTAATTAGGTAGATATTACATATATGCATGCTACCCACAATTATCCTGCCTTCTTATGGCATTACATTAATACAAACGGATTGATATGATTTTTTCTTGCAGGGCAGCAGGAAATTAGCATTAGCCTACATCTACATACTACATAATACAGATAGTAATAGTGGTACAGTATAGTAATGGTCTTCTTGCAATTGTGGCACTGGGTTAGCATGGTGTTTCATGTTTAATGTTGTGTCTAATGGATTAGCTGCTGCCGATGAGTGAATATTATTTGGTTTACAAATAGAGTGACGCAATACATTGTAAGAATGTGATCTACTTCTCTTTGGATTGCCTACTCATATGAATTTGGGTACACCACCTCAAGACGCGACATGTTCAACTACACAGAACAGTGTAAAAAAATTCGGTGATAAAAATAATTCAGTTTTTTACAACCGCGGTGATCTATTTAATTTGGACCATAGAGGACTAATACACTAATACCTACTGACTAGACTCTACATTGAAAATCTTTAAAAGTTAACACAGTGTATTAGTTTATAGTGACTTAAATGTCTTAATATGAATAAAAATAGACTACCTATACTAAAAATAACTTTGAGTTCCCTATATGAGATGTTA
>JAQFYC010003721.1:0-19735 GCA_034694165.1 Tomocerus mixtus
GCGTATGCGTCAACACCCCATCTATATGCCGTACTGCGCATGCGTCAACTTCCATTTAAACCGTATTATGTATGCGTCAACATCCCATATATTCCGTACTGCGCATGCGTTGCCTACCCATATATGCCGTACTGCGTATGCGTCAACACCCCATCTATATGCCGTACTGCGCATGCGTCAACTTCCATTTAAACCGTATTATGTATGCGTAAACTACCCATATAGGCCGTACTCGCAGTCAGCAACCCATATAGGTCGTACTGCGCATGCGTCAACAATCCCTATGTGTCGTACTACACATGCGTTACCTAATCATATATGCCGTACTGTGTATGCGTCGGCTACTAATATGCATTTATTACAGCTCGTAATTTCGGAATAAAAATTTATTTTTTGCGAAAAAGAGATAAAAAAAAGAATTTGCAATATTCACAAGCAAAAAATATAGACATCTGACGTAGCAAACTTTCCATATGTCAGGGATGTAATTGAACAAAAATTTTAATATAAGAGCCACCCTAACCGGTATGATTTGCGTTGAGTGTGTGAAGGTAGGTACTTAAAAGAAGCCTGGGAGACTGAATGAAATTGGAGAATGCTTCTGTACTGTAACTATGCTAAAGAAAGATGTTTGAGGAAGTAGGGCAAGAGAAGAAGAGAATAGGAAGTGAGGAGAGGATATGAGAATAAGAGAGGAAAGCGGACTACGTAGTAAGTAATCTTTGTCTTGTCTTATCGTTTGTTCTTTGGGGCATTAGTAACAGTAGAGGAATCGTGCTTGAAATTTCCCAATGTAGTAATGTCCATAATGTACTTGCTAGTAGCTTTTCATTGCGTTATATATTATGCATCACGCACTCTCCAGCCTAAACTCAAAACTTAACAACAGACTAAGCCGACCGCAGTCGAAAACCAAAGGAAACCAAACCACGACAAGCATGCGAGACAACCATTGCCAAAACTTAACTTAACAAAACATAAGTTAACTCTCAATCTTTCACGACCATTTCAATTGCATTACCTAATACTTAGAATAGTAATTACATCAACAGATAATATACATTATTAAATTTTACCTACGTCCCCTTACTCCACTCCATAAATAAACAACTTGATACAGTAATACTCCTTCTTTAGTTCAATTTAAAAATAAGACTTTACGGTTTTTTTGGAAAGACTCTACAGTAACGTATTTCAATAATCTTCTGTGTTATGACTTCTAAACATGTTTTCTTGGTTCATTTCTACTTTCTTTTATTATCCTACTAATCTTTTCTAATAGCAGGTTCTCTAGCTTTATTAGGTATGTTATGTAACAAGAATACCAATAAACGAGTACTGAGAAAAAAATAAAGTAAGGTAGGTACTTGCTTAATGTTGGTCATACAGTTAAATATTTTAATGCGATCGCTAGTATTATTTAATGCAGTAGTAATGTCTATGAATCTTTGTATTTTATTTATTCACAAACATGCACTATCCTATTTTTGAGACAGCAATCGTATTGAAATCTTGAAAAGCATGATGATAAAATAATTTTTAAAATAAATATTTTAATTAAATAAAAACCATCTTAAAAATATTCCTTGCCAATAATATACTAATATTTATCTTTTAGGTCGAGGTTTAGTTGAATAAAGTTCCATAAAATTAATGGTCCATCCTAAACATAGATGACCAAAATGTAATTAACCGCAAATAAATGCTTAATTTAGCTAAAATAAAGACTGATCCTCCCACTCAGAATGAGCTAATATTTTGGAATGCAGTATAAATGAAATGGCATAATAATACTTGGCATCTTACGAACAGATTTAACATACTCCGTAGTTATAGCCAGTACACACTCGCTTCCTTATTGCACCTGGAAATTTAGGTGGTTAGTACTTGTGTCAATTGCGTAAATTACAGGTTAAAGGTTTTCTAATTGTACTAATACGATAAACTAGGAATTTACATATAAAATGGGAATATGATATACTACTCTGTATATTTATATTAATAAGGATTATTACTACTATGTACCACTACATATAATATATAAGCAATAACAGTATCAACTTTTGTATTCATGTATTCCCATGCTAAATACATCATGTAGGCGACAACAAAGTGGTTATCAACTAAAGTACTTAAGTGTGATATAATAATATGTATTTATGCATGGCCCAGAATTTTACAAACCGAATAATTCATTCAGTGAATGTTGGTTTACTGGCTTATTAACAGCTTAGTAGTCACGGCTTGGGGTGCTCTGTATACTTATTGTGGAACGAATTGTAAGACAAAGAGTTTGTGTCAGAGCACGTTCCTAAATGAATTAACAAGCATTTTGTGAACCCTTTCATTGTAATTTTGCACAAATTATTGATGCCGCGTTTTCTAAAATATAGAGCTTTTTGGCGTTTTTGAATTAGAATTAATTACTATTATATACGCCAAGGAAATGGATATCAGTAAACTACATTATATGGCAATATAGGTCATATGGATACGTATATACGTTGCATAATAGACAAAAGAGACAGATTGTATCGGGGATTTGACGAATGTGACTGTGAGACAGAGCATTACTGTACAGTGAACTTTAACAATATATACATATAGACAAACAGCTTGATATAGGTAGGTTACTTGTAAATATATTATGATGTTTCTTTACCTTTAAGTGCTTTCTTATGTTGTATTATTTAACGACTGGCTTGGCATGGCTGTGGCTGATGACAATAGTAGTAAAGAGATTATTGTATGTTCCTAGATAGAAGTAACAGTAGTACATAATACTTAGGTACATAAGTATCATAATGCTCTACAGTGTGTCTGGTAAAAATGGAAATATTTGCTTTCTCTTTTTACATAGAAACAACTTAGAAAACTTTCTTTCAAAAATCTTTTCATTCACGCTGTATATAAATGTGTAATTGAGATTTTTGGCACTGGATACCTTTAATAAGTAAATTATGTAAGTAATACAAACATTGTTTACCAGATTCCAGGTATTCCCATCTATATTTCTAGGAAAATATCTTCTATTGAATTGAAATGAAGAACGAGGTCTGTAAATTGAGAATTTAGGTTACCCAATAAGGAAAAGGAAAGTGTTCCGAGCTGAGGCTGAGGTCTGTTGTTGATTGCAAAGTGAAACTCAAAACTCACACCATTGAAATTGAAGCCCAAGAAGTTAAATCAAGGCAAAAGGTTCAAGAATAAGGAAACCCGAACCAAACTGGATGTATAAACATATTTAAGTAAGTAGTTGCCTTTCCTGCCCGGTCTATTGAGGAGGTCTGGCCTGGCATTATACATAATACTGATATTCGGTACTGTTACAATTCAACTGTTTCTCTTTTGCATTGTTTGTTATGTGACATGGCATTAGTGTCCCCGTTTCTTCTCCCCTTCCTTTCCCTACTATGCCATGCATGATGAGCTGGGAAGAAGGCTCGGGTTCAGTTGAGCCTTTCTCTCTCAACCTCAACTGGAGCGAATAAAATTTCCTGACTGACTCTCTGTCTTGCTCTCTATTGAATTGGGATCCAAAATCGAAAGAACCTATCTGTAGGTACTTAGCCATACATACCAGACAGAATAATATGAAAAGATACTTTTAGGTAGGAAGGTATCTTCATACAATATTATATATAATAATAATGCATTCTCTAAGAGTAACACTACATACTGTGAATGTGACTCTTGTACAATAAGTAAGAGTCTGTCCTTATATCATTTCTCCGTGCATTTTCTAGTTGTAGTTGGAAAAGGAAAAAACAAGAGCCAATGAAGAAGAGAAAGTCAAGGCAGCAGAGCAGACCAGTCAAAACGAGTCAAGTCGTCGAGAGAAGGTTTCTTTGTGACTCGGATCCAGTTTCACTCAAGAGAAAACACAGTTGATAGGAATCCTTATTTTGGAATAAAGTACATAGAAGAGGTTGCTGAAGCATAGCAAAATAACTAGACTATGTTATACAACCCGCCACATAATATGTATTTCTAACTAGTACTGATATGTGCATACTTCCTCCTATACACGTTTTTGCTATACTAATAATATGCATTTGCACATATGCGTATCTCTGTCATGACTTTCTACTTCTACTTATTATATTGGCAATGTAATACTATACTGCTACTGGTCCTGGTCTGGATCTGGTTTGACTTCTACTATTTCTATGACGGTGTGCATCCACAAACTCTTAAGATAACTATATAGCAATACCCATTGAGAATAAGTACATAACAAGGCAAGGGATTCTTCTTAAGATGTTCTATGCAATAGTATGTATATAGGTTAGAGTTAAAGTAAGCAGTAGGTAACAGCTATAGTAAAAGTTATCTTGAGGGTTTTAGGGTAGAAGAGAGATAGTTGCTTTCCTTTTTAAGAAAGACAGAGAAATAGATGTAGCGAGCGAATTATATAGACGGACAACGGAACGGAAACCGTTTTTATCCATTCCATCTGAGTCACTGTTTGCCAAAACGTCGTTGAATAATGGAATCAAAAGCTGATGCTATCTATCCAACATTGGACACATTCCAGCTTATTGCATGAGGAAGCTTTCCTTACTTTACTTACATACATACTATATACATACTGCATATCACCCTGCTTCTAATCTACTCTTCATTTCATAGTATCTACAAATATTCCAGAGTCTCTTTATAAAACTATACAGATTCTCCTTCCAAACTCTATCTCTACATATTTACTTACTTATTTGGGTAAAATATTTTGTATACTGATATATATTAAACAAAATAAGAATACAAACATATGCACACATGTAGATACATGTACTACTGTACATAGTTAAGTGAAGTTGTGATCACACCAGGACAATAAGAAAGCTACCTAAATAGTGAAAGCAATGCAGTGTGTGTAATATGCATTCTTATCGCTATGTAGTACAAAAATAGTACATGGCGATGCATACAGGAGAAAGTAAGAGAAAGTTGGCTATGTAAGTAAGTATTTGTATGTAGAAGTAAATAGTATGGATAGAATTCTTCTAAAGTCCAATGCAATTCTAAAGAAGAGTAGCTGATGGGATGTGATGTTAGCTTCTTTTCTGTATGAAGTGTACTGTACAGTAAGCGCTAGCGTTACCATTACACTTACACTCCGTTACGTAACATTATATACATTACGCAGATAGAAACACGAGGGAAATAGCTCTACTTACATACTTTCTCCTATGAACATTCGGTATATGTATGTAATCTAAGGATAAAAAGTACATAGAGTTTGTACGTAATGCAATGTTGGAAGAAAGTATGTAACAGTTTTCTCCGTGCAGCCATTCCAGTCCAGTTTCCAGTTCAGTTTAAATACTCAAATAGAAGGTACACGTATGTATGTCTATGACTATGCAGCTTGTATGTAGGAGTTTTCTTGTTGCCGACACTGTCACTTCTTCCCTTTGCCAATCACTTGAAAATGCTCTCCGTGACACACGGACATTGCTTTGCGTGGTCGTGGTGGATGTGATGTGATGGGGAAGGAGAAGCAGACTGTCCTGTCGAGTCCTCCTCTCTTTCCTTCCTCATTCAAAGTTCCTCAACGTTTCTCCATCTCGACTAACTGACTGACTTGGCTTCAGCAAAACTCAACTCGTCTTACATTGCATTACCCTTTCCTTTTCCTATTACAGTTACAAAACTACATATATATAGCATCTTCTGGAGATTATGTATGTACAGGGTGGAGCAGGACCGTATTCTATCTCTCATACTTCAAAAAATAGTGGAAGACATACATAAACATTTTGAATGTAATTTTTTGTAGAAAATCGTGCAAAGTCTAGTAAGCAAAATATCAGGTACAGAATTTTGCAACAGTTTTTTGGCGATCTTTCCATAACCTATAAAATTTTGCAAAGGATTTTCTGAACTGGGTTGACACATACGTTTTTTCAAGCACTTATGAGATTATACAACTCCTGACTCCTGACCCACCATGTAAACTATAACATATGTATGTGCGAACTTATCCGATGTAAATATGTATTACTGAATAAATATGTATTATGTATGTACCTAACGTAAGTCTAATATACCCAAACCAAAAGCTTAGGTTTAAGTATTATGTAGGTTATCTGCCTATTTACGTAGGTTAGGTAGCTTTGGATAGTTTCCTTTTTCTTCCTTACGGTCAGTCAGCTCAGTTGCTTGTCCTTCTCCATTTCTTATCCTGTCCAGTTTTATTCCCTTATTAGAGTTCTCTTATAATAGTTTCTGTCTTGAATTGTCTATTTTATTCTATTCCTAGTGAGCCGTGACACATTGTGTTACTATCAGATCAGGTAAAAGTATGTTACATAAAAATTGTGAACTCTTACATACTATCACATACAGAATACACTATAAGTATAGCATATAGAGACAATAGTCGAGTGAGAAAAAAAAGAAAGTTTGTTGGAGTGTGTTCTGTATTGTAAGTAAGTGGGTAAAAGAGTAGGTACAATAATATTAGGTACCTACATTACATAGCTACTGATTTGAGTTGACTTGTCTTGACTAGAGTCTGTCGTCTTGTCTATTGCAAAGAGCTTAAGAGGAGCTTTGGAGGAGACAAGGGAAGGGACGGGGAGAAGATATGTTACTCTACTCAGTTCATCTAAGTCTTCTTAGGACGTCAATACTAATACTGATGTGATTCTCATGTCTAGCTCCTAGTCTCATCTGGCTTAACCTGATCTACGGTTAAAGATAAAGTAACAAAGAGTTATTGCTCTTGTTATTTGTACACACTTACATCCCATCAGATCCAAACCTGAACTCCTGCCTGCTGAACGAGCTGAATCAAGCGTCTCTAACTAGTCTACCAACAAAACTTAATAAATAAAACAACCAACCTACTACCTATATGTACCTAAGTAAACTAAATAACAAAGAATATCCTATTATCTATCATTATATATATAAGTTACCTTCCTACTTACATAACTATACTTATTATAGAATAGACAAACTTTTAGCTACACTAATGTTATGTACTTACAAAGAGACAATACTTTTTCATGCAACACTAACTCAACCTTTCCTCCTTTCACCCTTTTCAACATTTGTATTTTTAACAGACAGTTCCAGGTGTTCCTGAACAACAACATCAATAAATAATTTTATTCCTCTCACATTTCATACAGAAAATCATATAGAATTAATTGAACAGGTACATTTATAATAAGTAGTAGTAGGTATTTAATGTTAGATACTTTTATTTATATGGAGAAAGTTTTTTGTTTATCTGTGTACTAGAGAAAGCAGAGAATAGTTGGTTGTGTTTAAAATATAATTATTGTTTTAGATTTGAATGAAAAATGTAATTGTCTGTTATGATTTTATGGAATAGCATGAGATTATTATGGTCTCTTCTCCTGCAAAGGGTTCTCTTACTCTTCCTTCTCTTGTGTCTGCATAGATATCTGAACAAGAACCAGAACCAATGCATAGGAGCAAGCAGAATGGGTTGGGCAGACTTGACTTGGGTTTCCTTGCTTGTGTTGTATGTGGTAAGAAGACTATTCAAAACGTGACTAGAAAGTTGCAGTGCTACCAAAGTGTGTCTTTAGTCTACTTTTATTACGAGGAAGTATCAGTAGGTAGTTGTATGTCCTGTTCCTATAAATGGATATACAGGAACTGTCAACAGGATTGTCTTCCCCGAAATAACATGGTCCCAAAGTAACTGGTAAACAACAATTGGTTGTACCTAGATAGCATGTGTAATGCAGCCAACTTTTGATGATTTTTAAGGTTTTTCTGTGAATCATCAAAAAGCTGCCGTTATTGGTTCAAATAGTTGAAAAATTAAGAATGTGAAGGTTCCGGTAGTCACAGACAACTTAAATTACTTTTTTGTGACTAGGAAAACATTCAAAAATTTTCTAACATTTGGTCAATAATTGAAAAAGCTTATTTTGACAAAAAATGTGCCGAAAAATTGCAATTTTATGCACACTGATACTACATTCACTAATGGAGTGTGTTATCAAGTAGAGGGCAACCCTATAGGAACACCCTGTATATAAAGTAAGGTACTGAGCGGAAGAGAGCACGGGCAGGCATACGATATTAGTTAGTGTACAAATACCTTCAGAACCTTCAGAGGTACATTCACAATCCACATTCACATACTATAATAGAGATAGACTTTTGGTGGACGTTACTGTTACACCCGTACAAATATAGTATATATAGTTAGATGAACACAGTTACTTTCTCCCGAGTAGAAAACGCAGTCAGTTGCTTTCTCCAAGGAATAGACAAAAGCTTATCTCGAATCTCGACGCGACTTTCCCTCCCGTCTCATCTCCGAGCTATTCTGCATTCCCTTGATTCCTTCCATCGCAATGATGATGACAGATCCGTCCTTCAGCTCACCTGCCATTCCTATTGATAGCGATAGCACTACACTTTCTTCTCTCTTACTTTTACTTTACTTACTTCTAACTCTTCGATTCTGATTTAACGCTACAGTTTATTTTCTCACACATGCCTAGAGGTACTAACAATAAAACCGAAAATCGAGACTTAGTTAAAGTCAAGGTGAACCTTTATGGTAAACCTTAAGTCTTAAGGTTAAACTAAATTAACATATTGATGACACAATGGTGACCTATGCTCTATTATTGGAATAATTGAAATATTTAGCAATGTGCTATTTATTTTACAAGCCCCTTTAAAGAATTGATATCTAAAAAGTTATAATAGGTAATAGGTAGGCTGTGTCTTCTATACATATAATAGAGCGTACTAATACTCAGCATGTTATGCCTGCCTGCATGTATTGCCCCATAAGAAGATAAATCTACTGATACTAAATATATTCTTGCATTTGATTGAACAAGTGCATTAGACCATGTTCTTTCGTGATTGTCAGTGTAAAGTGCGGCATGTCATTTTGTGACTGTAGTATCACTAATCTTAAACTTTTATTTTGTTCAAAGCTATTTACAGGTCTAACCATAACATATAAAGACATCCTTTCCTATTCTCTATGTACATTATGTACTATAGTATATACCACAGTTTATTTATAGGTGAGGACACGATTGTAGAATCGGGACACTTTTGCCTTCACAATAATGTTACGCCTCGTCTTGCCAACTTTGATGGCTAAATTCGATGACATTTTTCCAATTTAAGCCACGCAGAGCAGAAATCTTGTACCTTGTATTTATTAAGATACCTAACAAGATCTAAATGCGTAATCGTGGATGAAGAATTGTTTATGTGATTTGCCCACGTGTAATGTTTACTGTTATTAGTAGCTAAGCTAAGCGCATAAACGCACATCTCCAATTTGCTTAGAAAATAATTTGCTTATGTGGAGTGGACAAAAAATCCCAGCACAATTCTTTTTAGATTTTTCTTGTTAGAAAAAATGTATGCATTATGAAACTCAGACTAGTTGCCCGGTTGCCATTGTGAGGGTGTTTAGTTTGCTATACGTATTCTAAAAATAATTAACTAAACCATTACAATGTATTACTGGCAATTCTCTGTATAAGAAAATTCATTATTTTTGTTCGAAAACAATCAAAGACGATCTCCATACCTCACATATTCAATTTGACATATCAGCAGGTATTAAAATTATGAATTATTAAATTAAAAACATTGCGCAAGAACACAATGAAATTCTACCATTATGGTTAAATGTGCATTTAAATAAAATAAAAATAAACTTTTTATTACAGGTACATGAGCCAGATGTTGACCTTTGGATATCTGTTCAGTTTTTGTATTGCACATTTTGCATTTGGATATCTGGATCATGGAGGGTCTTTTCGACATGAAATATTCGAAAAGCTTGGGACGATATATGGTATCCAAAAAGAGTTTCAAAGCGGGGGACACAATATTTGTGGAGGCCCCAATATTAGTATCCCCACCGACACCAAACCATGTGGGTATTGAGCAAACCCAGTTTCTGTGTATTGGGTGCTACAAAGTTATTAAAATAAGGAAGGCCTTGCGCTGCAATTATTGCAGCTGGTACGCTTGCAGTTACGAATGTACCCAAGTAGGTTCTCACTTTTTCTTTATGAATCTGAAATCCTATTGAATTTAATGTTATATTGTTAATGTGTGGATAATCAATGCTATACAGATCAAATGGCACTCAGATTTCGAATGCATTGTCTTCCACGATGAAGGTATTCCACCTAATATTCATTCGCTGAAGTACCTCTACCTAGTCCGGGCTTTCCTAATCAAGAAGAAGAATTTCAAAGTATGGAGTGAGATACTGAGACTTTCTCCAGTCATAGAAATCATGGACGAAGAATTAACAGAAAGTGTTGAAGCACATGCTAAGGAAGCTTCAATATTCATGATTTCGCAATGTGGCCTTGATGTTGATAGAGAATTGGTCAAAATATTGTTAAAAATCTTCTTTATCAACACTTTCACAATTTCTACCTATGATGCAGACGAAAATAAGTACATCTTTCATCATATTCACTTGTTATTGATTTAAATTCGCAATTAACATGAAAAACGAAAAACTAGATCAGAGGTTACAGCAATAGATTGAAAATCTGATTTTTTATCATTGCAGTTACAAAGGGGAGGCTCTGTTTGCAACTAGTTGTTTATTAAGTCACAGCTGTGCACCAAATATGGACTGGATATTATTAGCAACTAACGAGTCGATTGCCAATCGCTGGGAGATTAATATTTTTGCCCGTCGTGATATAAAAATGGGTGAAGTCCTAAGTATTGCGTATTCCCAAGATTATTTGACTATGGGGATCCCGGAGCGTCGATTCAAAATGGAGGAGTATTATCACTTTCAGTGCAAATGTGACAGGTGCAAAGATCCCACAGAGTTGGATACAAATTACTCGACTATAATTTGTGAAATGTGCAATTCTTCTGTTCTCCCGGAGGATCCCTTCGATTGGCACACAGATTGGGTCTGTACTAGTCCAGAATGTGGAAATAGGGTGAGCGATCAAGAGGTGGATGTACTCAATTCGACATATTTGAACACAATCACCCAAATACTCCAATCCACAGACGCGAAGGCAAGGTGTGCGGCTTTGAATGAGATGATCGTGAATTGTCAATCTGAGTACCACCTTCACCCAAACCACAATATTGTCATTCGTGCCACTGTGCACTGGGTGATAAAAACGGATCTGACCCCCCTCCTCGAATCCTCGCATGAGGCAGATAAATTCTTCGAGATATTAACGACCCGTGGAACCCGGTGTATTCAAATCGTATCAAAACTTGGGAATCTGGATGCTTGGAGTAAGTCAGTAATTATTTGTAGATCATGTGAATTGTTTAACAGGAAAAATGTTGATTTTAGTTACTTTCTCTTTCTAGTTGTCTGTGAGAATGCAATGGCCAAAATTATGGCTAAATACCATTTTAAATCAGAGGACGGCCTTTCAATTATTAAAGACGACTACCCTCTGGAGGAGAAGCGCGCCCTGGTCAAGCGAATAGTGAGACACTTTAAGAAAGGAATGCATCTCGCATTGTACTTTCCCTATGAACCGAAACTTACCGCGTTGCTAACACAAATGCTTGAGGGATACAATTTCTGGAGAAAGCTACTTTACGAAGCAAATGTGGCGCTCAACCGTCCGGATGAATATACCCCTGAAACACATTATATTGGTTTCACAGAAGAAAAGTATGCTACAGTCGCTACAACTACAACCGTCGGAACTGAAGCATCTACTAATTGTGATATAATTAATTCTAATGATTGCGAAAATATAAATTTATCTTAAACTATTTAATTTGTGCGTTTGTATATGTAATCATTTTTACCTTTATACTATGTGATCCCTATTTTTAAACAATTGCATTGGTAAATGAATGAACTATGGTAAATGGTGGCGAATAAACTATCTAGTATGTATAAGTACACATTTACAATACAAAAAGTATCTGTATCTTTAATTCCAATAGCATGTATTTAGCTGCTTCTGTTACCATGCACAATTTCTGAAAACTGGAAATTACAGGAAAGCCTTAGGACCCACATAGGTACAGTCTGTAGTCTCTGTAGTGTGTGTTGTGTAGTAGTTTGGTAACGCAGTATTCAATTATTGGCAATATTCAGCACTGCTTTTCCATTCACTTTGTGTTTATAGATGGCAATTTACATGTAGATAATTTAATTAGAAAATTTTAATTAAAAATCTTTCGTAGCGACGGCTATGCTATAGATGTTATGTTTTAAATTGTGGAGTTCATAAATAAGCAGGACATCTCTGTTGCAATGTAATTGAGAAAGTAACTAGATATACGTACACATGCTATTGTAGTAAGTAGAAAGTAGAAACGTACTTTCCTTTTCCAAGGACGAAGTTATATACAACTAATGCGTATATCTGTATAAGAGAAAGTCCTTTGCTTTGCTGCTGCTCATTTTGCCTGTTGTTAGTTAGTTACTTAAGTAAACTAGTGCAGATCTAATGGGAAGAGAGAGTAATTCCAATTCCAATGAGAGTATTGCACTAGGCTTCCCTAGCATAACCTACTCTACTATTATAATGGTGTGTGTATTTGTATTATTAGATTCTCATAGTCACACTACGAAACAATGTAATAATAACATAGCCAACTATTCACACTATAGAATGCTTCTCTTTAGTTACTTTCACTCTACCTACTCAGATTAGATACAGATGAATGAATAAATGGCTGTGAAATTCTGTTAGTTTGGTTCACGCTATTAACATGGTTCACTCTACCTATAAAGAGTTTTTTCTTAGTTTGATGGTTTTGGTTCTATACTGTATTAGGAGTAGGAGGGCAAGTAAATTTTAAAGTGCCAAGTGCAGCTACACTACATATACGAGGTAGTGTTCCTTGTACTTATGTAATGTACATTTGTATGGAAGCCTACATACATAGAGAAGTGGGACCAATAATGCAACACCATTGTAATGATGTCGTAAGTAGTGTAAAGTGTAAGCTGTAAGTGTAGTTTACTGTAGTGTTCATTGTCATTGGATTGGAAATGCAATCAGAGCAGTAGTGCAATGAAATGTGCCACTGCCACTCGTCGCCTCGTGTTCTGTTGTGTTGTGGAAAGCAAAACAAGAAAGTTCTTATAGGTTTATGCCTCTGGCCTGGCCAAGCCAGACTTTCTAATGAACCCAGGGCATTAGTTTGGTTTATGTTTCTCCCGATTTTCTATTTTCTTCCGTCCGCCTGTAGGTATAATCCTTTTTACCCGTCTGTCGAGATACAGTGTGACTAATTAAGAAAAAATGTGGACCCGCAATTCTTGATAAACATTTCTCTTTTATAAATCACACATAGGATATGAAAGTATCTCATTTGATTTCCCTGTTTTCACTTATTATAGTATTTGGGATTTCTGTTTCGGGATGTTGACCTGATATTGACTTGAATTGAGATACATATAATAATTGTAATGAATTATTTAAATACAGTATTCATCTTGCAATATGTAAAAAATACTTACAGAGTGTCAATAAAGTTGAGATTATAATTATTGGTGAAAGTTTTAAATGGTGAATCAATGTGAAAAGGGAAAACTAATGGTTCCATGTTTAAAACTTTAAAAATTCAAAATACGGTAAAGGCCCTGAAAGCACACATGAATGATTTATTGTGTTATATTTGCACATGTTCTCTTATTCCCCCTATTTTCTTGTCGCACTGTATCGAGTTGACTTGTTTTGCCTTGATTTCTATTTCACAGTAACCTCTACGTCCTATGTATTTAGTATACCTTTTTACTTACAGTTAGTTAGCAGAACTTGTCCTGTACTCTTTATACTCTGTGCTTTCTCTTACACTTTGCTTTCTCAAGGCATAAAAGCGTAGGTAACAGTAATGGGCTCATTCCAATCCCTTTCTATAGTGTAGCAGTAGGTACGGACACGTACAATACAACTTTGGCTATGTGAGGGGAAACAAAGGAAAGTACACAACAGCTGGGTCCAAAGTGCGATGAGAGCACAGCAAGTGCAGATAAACTTCCCCCAACCATACAACACGAAATAATGACTCTTGCATTGCATTGAGTACCTATTACTTATATAGTACACTACGTAGAACATACAATTCACAACAAAAACTAAAACATTAAATGCAAGCGACCAATTCCCCAAAAGACAGTTCGCTAGCTGTAATTTTCAAAATATTGGTTCAATTACTGCACTATAATGAAAGTTTAGGTTTCCAGATACAACATACTTATTTGTGTTAAGTATTTTATACACGAAAAGAGCGATACAATGAAAGTTGAGCTTTAAAAGGTTAAAAATTTCCCGTTGAAGATTTCTAAACAAAATCAAGAGAATTCCTAAAAGTAAAGAAGGTAAAGATTTTATGAAGATAGGAGAAAATATATGAAGTACTAAATTGCACTTGGGTTAATATTGCAACATGGAAAATATTTTGCTTTCTATTTAAAACACCAAAAATACAGCACTAATGAGAAATTAAGGTTTCTCAATTACTGGACGCGAAAAAACATCGTTTGGAAAGTTTGCTCAGTTATTTGGAGATAGTGTTGCTATTTTCATGAATGTTTGAAATAGAAATAGGATGAACTGCCTCCGAGACAATTTGGCACAGATTCAATCCTATTAGGTGTGTAGTGAGTAGTGAAACAGTGAGAGCACATGATATCATAACCCTAAAATTAGTTTACTCATTCCTATTACTCTACTCTTACTCGATCTCATTTCGTGTCGGGTTTACTATTGTATTTAATCGTAGCAAGTAACTACTAAAGTCAACTTTACAGATACTCCATTCGGTAAACAAACCCACTAAAGCATTGCCATTGCCACTTCTCGGGTATTAACAGCATATTCCTGGTTATTATATTCATATATGAATTTCGTGTTAAGTTAGTTAGTTACAGAGCAATGGAGAAAGTTCTTATTTCCCAAATACACTTATTGTATATAAGTTAGGTAAACAAATCCTCATACTTATTATTGTTATAAACCTACAACCCACGCTCTAAATACTACTCTACACTATACAGTACACCTAACTTTATAATTACACTTTATTGCAATTCAAAGTTCATATTAGTGTCCTGTAGACTGTAGACTTTGCACTAGATAAAATAGGCAATCAGAAAGAGCATCCTCTAGAAGTGTAAGTGTAAGTCGTATAAAGAAATAATTTAGGAGCATCAGAGCATACTGCATCAACTAGCTAAAAGGATATTATTGCGAAGAGCTTTCGCTTTTGATGCCTTTAGGGTGTCTATCCTTTATTAATATCGTGTTGCCTACTCTATTTACTTTTCCCCTATTAATGTATCTTGCAGGACTACCTACGCATCCATCTATTAACAGATCCAGTCCTCCTTCTTTAAAAGCGTCTACAAGCAAAGTAAAGTCTATATTATCAGTAACCAGGTTTAACTTGCTACCGTTTTGTGATGTCGATGTCAAGTTAAGTCAAATATTGGATAAACAGAAGAAAATCGAACGAAAGAGCAATTTTAATATAACCTGCGGCCAAATACAAAGTCATGTCATGGAATCCTTCAATCGAAATATTCAATCAACAACTACAAATCAACGAAATACAGATAAGTAAGTAAAGTAACAAACTACCTATTTATTTACCTAACTATTATGTCTGGTGACTAAATAACTGTTTTTCGTCATTTCGAATAGAAGGAGCACAGTGTAGGCAGTAGACAGTAGTAGATACACTTTCTGTAACCGAACAGCAAACAAGTCTTAATAATTACAAGGTGTACATTGGTATTTATATAAACAAAGTAAAAGCTTGATTGTGAGCGAAAGTCTCAACTCGCAAGAGGAGAATGTTACGCAATTCTACATCGTAATGGAAAGGATTTATGTAATAAGCAAGTTTACAAATTCAACCTTCAAAATTTTGGTAACTAAAATATTGTTTCGTAGAAGGTTTCACAATATAGTGTACTATGTAATCCACATACAGAATTTGATACTGTATTATTTCTGTAGGAAACCAATGCAACGAACATTAGAAAGTTCAAAGGCCTTATTAATTAATCTGCTGTGCCCAGAATACAAGGTAATGAAGCTGTGTATAAGTGAAGACAATTTTCCTTCGTATGTACTGCACAGATATGCAATCTCTATGCTTCGAAGAATACCTAATATGGTTACTAGAATGAAAAGGTTCCACATGTACATATATAGCTACCTGCAGAATTTAAGTATAGTTTGCACAGCAACCGAGGATTTTGGATAGGTGTTAGTAGTACACATATATGTAGTAAAAGAAAGAAGGAAAAACTTTAGTACTGCTATATGGAACATTGCAATGGCTCATAATGAGTGGATATCCAAAATTATGGCCATAATTGTAGCTCGGCTGGTAATATAATATAGATGTTTCTGTCGGCTAGATTGTCCCTATTGTACTCATTAGCTTCTTTTATGATGTCATTTCATTTCACCAGTAAGATAATCAGAAGACCAATCTGGAGGAAATGGAAGTAAGTAAAACTAAAGGCTCCCATAATACAAATAGTACATAGGAACGAACTAAAGAAATTCCATTTTGCAAGGAGAAAGTGAAATGTAACAGTACCTGTATATACCCTGTATACCAGAATGAGAAATACTACACACCTATCTAAATACCCAATCCAGTACAGTACATACAAAATGTACAGCTATTATTATATAGTGAATAGGCATAAAAGAACTGATCAGACTGGCAAGGGCTCTTGTTACTCATGTAAGGGATTTCCAATCTAATTGAATGTATTCTGGGATTAGACATTCAGGAATGTTATGTGCAACTATTGTATAGTATACTTTCATAGTATACATGTGTCATAGTCAGATATACCAAGCAGGTTAATCTAAACATTATGCTGAATTCAATTTCTCAAGTTACGAATAAGGGATTCGTAGTACTGATAAAAATTATATGTAGCAACTGCCACTCTACTAGAACCTACTATATAATTAACGCCAAATTTTAATTAATTAACAATAGGTTCTATGCGACCTTATTGTAACAAGCTTTCCAATAAAATAATATTTTAATACGAATGCGTACATACTAACTATCAAAATATTTTTATTAAACAAAAGCATTTGTTACAGATTCTTCGTAAGATTGTCTCTACTGCCTGATCACATTTTCTACCTGGGACATTCACATCACACATGGACCACCTATTACCTATACATGCAGGTCCGTTGTAAATGTAAGAAATGAAATGTGCATGGTGTATGTATGGGAAACATTACCACAGACAGGAGCATAGCTATATTTGCAGTTGAGAGTCTAAGAAAGGGAGAAGCAACACTTTTCCCCTTAATTACTTCCTTCTTTATTGCATTAGAGATTGAGCTGCACGTCTAGTCTCCTCTGTATGTTTCTCTTGTGGAGTGAGTCAACGAGAGCTGAGAGCACCGTCTGTCACCTCCATTCCAACTAATAGACCTAATCTCAGCCAGCTACAGCTACTGACTGTATGTCTTAGCATGAGATAAGATAGGAAATTACCGTAAAGAAATATATTGCTTTTTAGATTACTTTACTAACTCTTTCTCTTTTTGGCTAACTGTATTAGATTAGAAACTAACTAATTTGTCACTGCGTGCTCTTTGCACAATGTCAGTGTACCTTTTGTTGTCCATGCACACCCTACACCCTACCACAATCCCTTGCATATTATGTACATTGCATTTAAATACCTACTACTTATAGTACATTAGACTTTATATAAATGCAATTGTTAATACAAATCCTGATATGGAAAGAGGAAACCTCATTTCGTGACAAAATACAAAAGATAATTAACACACTAATAAATTATCGAAGACAATCAAGTTCTATGGCTGCAAATTAGGGAACTTGTGCTTTCTACGTTGTGTTAGTGTTAGCTGGAATTAGAACATAGAAGCTAAGGTTGATATACCTTTTGTTGAACTGATGCTGGAGAAATTGCAGACTTCCACTCAACTCCAGGCCAGGACCAAGATCTCTGAAGAATTCGAATGAACAGAATTTATTGTTTAGTTAGCTGAGACTGAGACTCGGCTGACTTGACTTGACTTGGCTTCACTCTTTACGTAAATAGACAATTACTGTGTCTGCTGCAGAGTACATAGACCACTCTCTGTAGAAAAGTGTTTGTGTTGTTATTCTTCTTGTTAAAGTGAAATACAGAAATAACTTACGTAGATACTTATCATTCTAACTAACAATCTTATACACAGTTCTTGTACTGTACTGTACTGTAATGTTTTTCTCTGACGTTTACAATTACATGTACAAAATGCAGCACAAGGACACAACTATGGCGTGAGATTGTTTATTTTATTTTAGAATTTAGTGTTTACGCACATTACAATAAAGTAGAACAAGAACAGAGGTAGAGAACAACCGTCAGAGATTAAGATTTAGACTTAATAGACAGCCCAAGCCAGTTAATAATAGTGAAAGTGAAGAAAACTTTTGCTGGTTCTGGTTTTGGTTGGAGAAAGTCTCACACCACAGTGTCTCACAGAGCGCAATTAGTTTACCTTAGGTGTAAGGAGTTGTTTTCGTGATTAGCAGAGTAGAGAACAGAGTTTCTCAATTTGGTGGTGTTATTGTTGATGTTTTTTGTTTGGAGGTCGTCTTTTGAGGAAGAATTGCAAGTTTCAATGTTAGCTCTTTTAGTCAGCTATTATTTTTGGTGAAGGTAGGTCTCAGACCAGGTAAGTAGAAGGTTATTGTTGGAGAAAGTCGTGAAAAAGTTCTAAGAGATTAAAGAGGAAGAATTGTTTGTTCTTTGTAAGTAACCATAGTCTTATGTAGCAGTACAATTGAGTACAGTACAGTAGAATGACACTAGTTAGTTAGTTAATAGAAGACCGGACAAGAATTCAGCTGGAGAAGAAAATGTGTAGTGAACACGTCGAGTCTTAGAGACGGAGTGAGAGGGATTGTGATTTTGTGAGATGAGCACATGTTGAGTCTGGCAGGTCTATGAGCAGCCAGCACACTTCCCGGTTTCCAGTCCAACAGAAACTGAGGAGATGTGAATCGGAGTTTGAACCTGGAACTCTGGAAGGAAAGTATTCTGTTCTGGAGAACTGGTTCTGACTACGCAGCCAAAGCCAACTACAGATAAATACTATGGGTAGGTTCTAGGTTCTTAGTGCTGGTTATTTCCTATTAGTGTAGTAAGTAAGGGAAAGTTGAATGTTGGAAAAGCGGGCCACTTTAGTACATCAGTTTAGAGCAGGATACCCGGGTTAGGTTCAACATACCCGGGAAAGCTTTGTAGTATCATCAATGTATAGATCCCTAGTTAACTTTCCTTGGATTTCACTCTGTGTTTTTTATCCACAACGAATACTGTCCTGTGGTGTGCGAGAAATACTGAAGACCCTTACAGAAGACTTTTACATCCTATCCACGTCTCGTTCATGCGCCAGTCCAGCCAATTCTACTGTCTTTTCTCCTCTCTACCTAATATCTGTACTATAGCCACAAATACTGGCAAAACACGACACTTCCTTACATCTCTACATTTTAATGGCTAGTCCAAGACTCATGAGTTCATTTTCCCCCAATGAGGAAAGTTGGTTTTGGTATGCAAGAAGTATAGTGTATTACAATGTTTAACTTAATACTAGAATAGTGGGCATTACATCCACAAAATATATATTATGCAGTTCAATTGAACCATTCTTAAGGGGGACTCGATGGGTAGCACGGATAGGAGAACGGGTCACCAGTACAAGTTAGACAAAAATGGGTCACA
>JAQFYC010003722.1:0-19734 GCA_034694165.1 Tomocerus mixtus
GCATTTCTTTGATTACTTACATTTACATCTGTCTTCAATTCAATTCACGTAGTACTATAAGCATTATATACACTTTAATAGCAGTTAAGATGGGAAAAGGTAGCTTAATTGTTATTGTGGTCATTAAACATTAAGGAGAGAATGATCAGCAACTGAATTGTTGGGTTGGCGGATGTAAAATTATCTAAATGAAGACTCTGACTCGTTTTCCATTTGTATTTTGCATGGCGTGTCCTGGCCAGGCGTGGGTGCACCTATTCGGATTTAATTCTTTTTGTCAACCTACCTGTCCTAAGTAAATAAAGAATACGAAAAACAAACAATGTAATTTATTGTTTGAGAAATATCTGTATACCTATATGACTATTTATACTTGTACTAATGACTAATTGAGAATAAGGAAGGGTAGATGTAGATACATAGTAGGTGGATAAATTTTCATTCCCATCTCAATTCTATACATCTATTTAAAGTACTAAAGTTTATTTGTTATTTTATTAGCATAGCAGAATTTTGGATGACTTGATGGAATACTCTATTGTGAACCTATGAGAGTTTCCTAAAGTGTGTACACGAAGCATTTATGTAGGAGGTTACGGATTTTTGTCACCTCGTTCAATTACTAAAGTAGGATTGAGACGGGAAGGAAAGATCCCTGACTTGATGTGACATTACGTGACGTGATGTGAAATATAACAAACTACTTCTATGTACAATAATGAAAGGAAATCACATCACAACACATCAGATGAATAAGTAAAATAAAATAAAGATGTACTTTGTGCCTGGCCTAAGAAAGAGTTGAATTGAGTGACTTGAGTTGAGTTGACTCACTTTAGGTACGTACGTTTTTGTGCGACATTTTACCATTTACAAAGCCAGTGTTCCATTATTTAGATTGTAATGAGTTTTGTAGCGTGCGAAGAGATGTCAAGTCAAAGTTTCCTTGAGAAACTTAGTGTTTTAGTGCTTTTCATGCAAATTGTTTGCGGAGGTGTTTAGTTTTGCCTGCTTTTGATGAAGTCAACCAGTTGTCTCCGTTTGCAATGGCTTCTCTCTAATTTGAAAAGATGCTGAGACTAAAGAGACTAATGTCATCAGTAAAAATGTCAACCGAGTTTAACTCTTCTTCCTACACTTCTTTCTCTAATGTACAGCAAATTGCTTTAAGGCTTATCTGCACAGTAGTACAGTACATACCTTACCTACCACCTATTTAAATAAGATACACTTAAGCTCTTGCATTCCATATGTACGTACATTAATAAAGATAAAATAATATTATTACGACGAAGAAGGAAAGTAATTTATATGAGATGGCTTGAATTTGAGTTTGTCACCATCATCACGCTTCACATCCCATTACTCCATCCGGAACAATCTTCTACTTATCTTTGGCAGCAGCTACAGAATATGTACACATAAGTATATAACAATTTGTCGTAATGGTGAAGATGAAGATGAAGGCATAGCAAACGTTTCCTATATTTATTACTCTTCTCTGCTCTGACTGGAGTGAATTTGAATTAAATGGACTCTCCATTTTCATTTCTTGCTTTAATTCTTACCTGAAGACATTCCTCACTGCATTCCATTTCCATCCATTCATTATTATAACCCATTCCACGCATTCTGCATTACACATACGTAAAATTTCTGTAATTCTCTAATCTAAACACTCATCTTCTTGTTAAGTCAGTTTCAACTTTTCATCAATCCTAAATAAAAGAATTACTTAAATGCACACGTTGGTAATATGTAGTAAGTACCTCTGTGTTACTGTACTGTACTTACATCTCCAAAATATTTCAAGAAGACATTTTATGCTTCTATTCTATCATTTTCACTTAAATTTGTTCTGTTCTGCATGCCTGCCCTCACTCAGAGGACAGGAATTCTAACGATAAGTGACAATATGATGGCATATCATTAATGGCAACGTTAGTAGAAATGGAGAGAAATAAATTAGTTGAAAGACTATGACTTGTCTTTCTCTTCATTTGTCATCTTTCTCAGAATTCAAACATACGAATCATCTACGGCTTTTAGTAGTTAATAGGCACCTACACTCTTTCATGTGAGACAAACATTTCCTTTTATTTCAGTGCGTACCACACATTCGGAAAGATATTGTCCACCTGTGTTTCAGTATAGCTTTAAGAATTATATCTTACCAAGAATCAAATCGAAAAGTAAAAGTTTTTCACCGAATCTTCTGAAAGATACATGTTAAAATTACCTAGCCACACTTTAAAACAAGCCATACTTAATTCCAATTCCTCAACAAACTAAAGACAGCCTTAATAAATTAAAAACATTGGTTTAGAACAATATAGCACAGTTACAGCAAGATTAACTATAAATAATATCACTGTCTGTCATCTGCGCGAATATACTATAATGCATAATTGGAAATCAAATATTTAGGTACGAAACTACGTGTATTTGCAAAATCTTGCAAATAAAGCTTTACAAGACAGTGTATGAAATGTTATAACACTTCTTAACACATTTATTTGTAATAACATCAGTCATTTTCTTTCACATTGCTACGATAAGTTCTAGTATATGTGCGAATATAAATAGTTTACAGCAACAAGGCTGAGAAAATCATGTATTTACACTGTTTTTTGTCGTTATGCACGAAATGAGAGTAAACATGAATGCAAGTTGTGAGCTACGTGCTATACAACGCCTAGTGTCTGGTCAGGTAAACGGCACGGCTTGCCTTAACAACTCGGGAGACTCTTGTTTCCTCCTATAGTTGAACGTGCTTGTTTAATTTAAGCCATATCCTGATATATTACCTAAGTACCTACTATGCAAATCCCTATGTGTAGCTTTAAAAGTATCCTGGGATTTCAACAACTGTCATGCCATGTCATTCATGACACGACCAGAGCATGGCTCTCATCTCGAGGTACAAAAGTTCAACGAGACCACCTAAGACAATCAGTGTGTGATTTATGAGTGAATGAAATAATGCAGGACTAACATTTATTAAATCTTTTCAATTAAACTTAACTTTGCCTCATCCAAGATTTATTTTTGGTTGAATTAAATTAACTGTAACAATAAAAGTGCAGATTAGTTAGTATATTTAGTTTTATTAAGAAATTAGTGTTAATAAATGTACCTAAATTGTCTATTTAAGAAAAGTTACATGAGAACGCTAGCATTTTTGAAAGAAAGTATAAATTTTAGTGATGCAATATTCAACACTGAAATGCTGGTATTAGTATTGGATGTGATGTCAGGGAAAGAATGAGAATGTTAACGATCTTTTCTGATTTGCTCTTTTGTGATAGATACCTGAGGTTTCAATAATTTCTGATTGTCTTTCCTACCTAATATTATGTGTAGTATATAGACATTGAATGCAATGTAAGTAAAAACAAAGTGCAGACTTTAAACACAAAAGAGTGTTAGATGTTGTTTAATTTTAAAGTATGTAAGTATACACATATTATGCTTAGGGGTAGCTGTAGTACTATACCCATGTAATATGATACGTATTACCAGAAGAGCATTTGCTTCCTATTCTTTCTGGGATGAACGAACTTGACAAAGTACAAACACATAACCAAACCAAGAAGAAGGTTCTATTTAGTATGTATTATGGTGTAAGACAAGAGAAGACAAAAACAGATAAGCATGGGATAAGCCTTAGTCTCACCGCAAAACTAATTGTTTTCTCATTCTTTTCTTTTACCATTCCATTGTAATCTATTTTGTATTGAGATGGCTTTGCTTTAGTTTGTCTTTACCTTTATGCTAGTAATAAGTAACTATCAACGATCCTTTACCTAACAAAAGTTACATTTATTATAGTCAGTCTTGAATTGCATTTTTTGTGTAGTACCTAGTTGTACATGTATAAAGAGTTGATATTGATAAAACATAACAGAGTAGTACTATAAGTATTACTTAAGCTATAGAGACATTCAATAGGTACCCAAAAGCCAAAGTACCCATGTACTATGTTCCCTGTGAGTAGAATGTGTTATGTTTAATGACTCGATCGATCCATTAATTCTGAGTAGAGATTTCTTAAGCTATAAAGATGCACATTGACGTCTAGGACAGGACAGGATTCGACATAGAGAGAGGAGTAAGTTAAAGTTAGATTAAACGATTTGTACGGAACACAAAACATAAGTCAGCAGAATAAGAAGAGCTCAAAAGAAGATGATCCGAATCACATACCGATACTTTGTACAATAACATAATACAGTATAATACTCACATAACGCGATGCAATTTGTATAACTTCCTTCTGTAACAATAATATACTTAGTTAAATTGACTAATAAGAATGATGGCTCGGTTGTACACAATATCTTTAGTGTTTAGTCTAAATGTATTAGTAAAGTAAGTAATAGACGCGGAAAAAATATCTCTAATCTAATCGTGATTTCGTGACTCTGTCAGAGACTAAAGTTGATTTATTTGTTTAGCTCCGTTAAATGATTGTCACTGATACTAGAGACTACAGAAATATGTTGCAAAGATCCAACTTGCTTGTGATGTGATGTGTTCTTAGGATTACCTGGCTACATTACATTTACAAATACATTCACACAACATACACTAACAGTCAAGTCAGGTCAATAATATCAGTATGAATTACACATTAGAAATATATTACTTTTGATCAATTCAACCAGATCAGATCTTAGAATTGAGGATCTTCTGACATATGGATTAAACAAAGCATATCATCCAACGCCACGCCAAGCCATTTACAATCCATGTCATCTTTGGAAAGGATGAAATAATACAAAATAGTATTCACTCATTCATTCCTATAATAGTAATTATTTTTGCCCCAACATTTGGAGCACAAATGTATTAAACACACTCATAAATTAGTAAATCGTACAGTATACATAGTGCATATATACAGATTTACAAAGGTGCGCTATTAGAAACTTTTTATTTTGGTATAATAATTAAGTTTTGCTATAGATTCATAAAATATGCATTATCTGTACCTATTTTATGTATACTATAACTATACGTCTCATCTTTCGAGTGTGCAAATATTACATATAGCTTAATAACGTTTATATGAACAACGGAGTGTATGAAAGTTAATGCAGAACTACTTTTTGATTTGCTAGCAAAAGCAAAGCTACAGGCATTTAAGAAAATAATTTACGAAAAAACATTTAGTACATTCATTTAGACTTCACAGGAATCTTCAATTAACACGACATACTTACCATAGTATAGCAGTTACTTGTTCGACAGTCTTAGTTCGTGGTACACCAGCTCAGGAGCTATAGAGATTTGGAGATGCAGAGGCATCTTCTTTTAACAATGCTTAAGGCTACTTATTGTATGTATGCAATAATAATTATTTATATTGGTTCCACTTTGTATCTGTAGTTTGCTTCTAGTGTGCCTTTTATAAGTCCACTTGTACATAAGCTACCGTAGTATGTATAGAAGGTATAATGTATAATGAATCTTCTTACTTCCATTGTGAAGCAAATTAAAAGTACAATTGGAATTGTCTATGCATTGATAGCTGCTATAATGTGTTGTGTACGGGCACAAGGAATATAATGGAATACGTCAATTTGTACACTAATTATTATTTTAGTCTTTGATTTGAAATCCTATTATATTACAGTGAATTGAACTGTTTTCCTTACAATAATAATTGGTTAGGAAGGAGCGTAGGTATGTATGTATTGTGGTATGTACGTACGTAAGTAAAGTAAAGGGATTTGTATTTAAATTTGTTATTAAGATAAATAGAAGATTGTAATTTGTAATTGTGAAGTCGTAATTTGAAGAAAGAATGATGATGACTATGACAATGAATTCTTTGCAATTGTAATTGTATTCTACGCTTTGCTAGATTGGCTTGGGTTGACTTGAGTGCTTAAAATTTTCTAGAAGTCGAAGTGATACATAGAACTCAAGCCAAGTTGTTATAAGTGCTAACCTACTAACGAATATGGTTTTGATGGAGTTGGAATGAATAAACTCATAAAAGCAGATTCGTTATTCAGCCCAGTGTTTACATCTTACATGCATACGGACACAATACACACTCACATCACATCCAGATAAAAAGAGTTGATTAAGTTGTCAGGAGATTTTAATTTTTCCTCACGATTTTCCAGTCAGATTGGTCAAAATGATGAACTTGATGAAAAGCACTTTTCTGTTTCTCTTTCTACTGTTGAGACTTTCAGACTACCAAAAGTGACTCTTCTTCAAACACATTTCTTACATTTTAAATATCTTCACTGACATGACAGTACAAATTTAACTGATACAAGTACGTGTAGTGCAAATGCATAAAATAATAATAATAATAACCTGGCTAATGATTTAAAGGATCGTATTCGTACTCTTTTAGTAGCTTCGCCTCGCTTATTCCTTGTCCGTAAATTCATAATGCTTTTAAAGGAAGCTAAAGACTTGTGCTTATTATACGGTTCGGTGGGTAGCCCACTAATAACACGACACGATAATTTGTTTTTCTCTTAGGCTATCTATTATAATAACAGAATTGAAATTTTTATGATTTTCCACGGTTTAAAGCAACCCATCTAGGCTATCTACTAAGACGGCAACTCATAATTATACATACCATAGTCTCCAAACTAAAATCTAATCTTTGTTTGCACTTAACATTTTGTGTTAAAATAAATACCAGAATAGACAGTTAAGGATTTATTTGCTGAGGGTATTCATATGAATTATTTATTAATTTTTTCAATTTGCTCATTTTTACAGCTTTAATGATTGCGTAATTAAAAGGAATATTTGCAATCATTTACCGAGAGCGATCGCAGGAATTGAACGTATTTATTTTGTTTGTCAATTCAATAATATAGTACTTAAATTGCCTGTGTGGAGACATATAAATCATCTTCCAATCTTTCATTGAAGGTGCACTTTTAGTCTGCCCCATTGGCGGACTGCATTTCTAGTATTCTAGGTTCAAATATATCCAAAATACCCCGTACATAAATAAAAGGTACGAAATGTAATCTTAGCTTGGATTTAGGAATCACTAGCTTTCCATTCAATCTATTAAGTTAACCGCATGTTTTCTTCTTTAATATTCGCAGGTAGGCAGCTTGCATTTATCTAGCTGTCTGCACATAATTCACAGAGAGAATCAATTTGTAGTTATTAGCTACGTAATTGCTTACCTAGAAAGATTTTCAGTAGAGTCAGAAAGTATAGATGAAACCAATTGATTCTACTTACATGATCCTACAGTCATTTTTTGTAGCTAATTAACTTGGCAAAAGTAAATCAGCTAATTTGAGCTAAGCAAAGTACTTTATGAGAAGCTTACTAGCCAACACACTGCTAGGTCTAACAAATCAGTCAAAAAAGAGATTAAATATCATCGTCTACATAAAGAAGGGATAAAGTAGAGATTTACAGACACGAAACTCTTTGACTACTGATAATAATTTACAGTAAACAGAAAGCTATCTGTTATTCTTAATGTAACCAAATCTATAAATGCTACAGCACACATAAGTCAATACTTATAGTCGTGTCACTCGTGTCGGTTTCTGCGAAGTTATAACTTAATTTCCAATTTATGTGGGCACAGGTATGAGCACATAGCCGTGCGTACACCTAATTGTAATTCAGTTTTAATTCAAGTGACAAGTTAGGCCATCCATTTACATTTACTTATGTTTAGTTAGGAAAGTTGAAGGATATCCGGCATGTGTAGGCAAAGAGCATGCCCTGTCAAAGTGTATCTCGTGCCTATAGTATAAATGGTTGTATTTTCATTGTTTTTCAGTTTTTGCACGAAAACTAAACAAGGTGTCAGTATGCAATGTTATCTTATGCAATAGGAATGGTTTGCTCATTTGCGTGATTCACGTATACAAATACTTATTAGGTATATTGGCTATTAAAATCGTCTCAAATTCCCTGCAAATTCTTTCAAGAAGGCTTTCACCCCACAGGAAGGCTTGGAACTAACGTAAATAAAAATAGAAACAGAAGTGTCGATAACTTTTGATTAGGAATCTGGTAACAGTTTTTTCTACAAACATTTTACATCCGTCGAAATATCCTATCAGCACTATCATCTTCATATGACATAAAAATATTATAGGCGCATGAAAATTAATAAATACTAATACTACGTTGATTACTACGTAGAACGTATAAAAATTCTATGTAATTATGACCAAATATAGTGCTCTGTTACCTGTACTGGTCTGTTCAAGAACGTGATTGGTAAGTTAAGCTAGTTTAATACATTGGTAGACATTCAAATAAATTATAAACATACTGAAACTTTAGACCGTTTCTTTAGAATGCTACTTATAGGTTGTAAATGCGTCATTCAAAACAGCAATTACTACTGTACTATAGACAGAACTTTCCTATTTTCAACTTTGCCAGATTTCAATTAGCTATGTATTAGCTTGGCTTACGGGTGATTATTATTAACTTGGCTGAAGCCGTATTAAACTATCATTTGTATATTTTTTATGCATATAAATTCTCTTTATCATCGACAGTAGAATGGAAAGCAGGGAGATTATCGGATAATCGTAATTTTCATAAATTAGGATTCGATTCCGTACCTATAGACAAAAGTAAATAATAATTTGCAACACTAGGATCTATTACTGATATTTCGCTTTTATACTATACATTTATCTATCAGCAACGTTAACGACTTCATTGCATTGTTTGCAAATACTCATGCATTGATCATTAAACATTGCTTACTATTCTATCTATTTATCTCAGTCTGTGCTGTATGGATATTGAAGTTCTACTTTTTCATCGTATTATTATGTAAAACAAAGTATTCTATGAAGTACTGCAATTTATATTGCAAATTACAAAACTTGGTAAATACATACATAAACTACTACATTATACATATAAGTAAAACTTATAATGGCAAAGAGTCATTGTTGGAAATTGTTACATAAAACAAAGCAGTGCAAATTCTCTTTCGTTAAAGAGTTGGAGCGACTTTTCTGACTATATTATCGACTAATTTGATTGAGAAGGCATACTGTGAATGTAATGAGTTGTACTTTTCATAACTTATTTTTATGTACACCTACTGTTTTCGCATTTATTACGCAAATCATTGTTTTATCTTAATTCAGTTGGTAAGTCTACATTTAATTATAGCACACTGCAAGATATGCAACTTGCTAGGAAAAGGTATTATTTTAGCAAAAGCATATTATTACTTTTTGCAATTGTGAGAACACTAACGTTTCTGAGTCCTATCTGAATCAATGCAACTATTCTTTACAATTAATTATTATAATACGTTGTTTATGGTTTTACTGTACAAGATTTTGAACTCAGAAAAAGCTATTCTTCATCCCTCTTATACTTTAGTTGCATACATTGTACGTGCTTACTATGAATAGCATACACAGGCAACATATTAGTATACTTTTGCATTTGCTATATTTGCAAACATTTTGCATACGTACGTGTACATAAGTACTTAAGTACTACATCTGGTAATAGTGATTTGTATGTATTTATAATTGTATGTAGTTGTGACTGTGGATCCAATCAAACTATAAAGTTATGATGCACACACTTGTACAAAAACTACAAATATTACATAAAATTATTATGAAAACTAAAAAATTGATGCAACTAGAATATCATAATTGCTCATGCTCATTCATAGGTAGTTCAAAGGAAACTTTGAGGCAAAAAATTTGCATGTTGCTGATTCTGAGTGTCTGGGTATACAGAATTGCAGTTAACCACATGAACATTGTTCAATTTTTCATATTGGGTTAGACTTTCGTTCGGAATCGGATAGAAAACTAAAAGATGTTTTGAATTGCTATGCTAATTGGGAAAAGGCTATGAGTCATTTCTAAAGTAAGATTCAGATTCATTTTCTTGAGATCTTACAGGTAGTTAAATGAAAAGTGTAACCACATTGCACTGGGCAAGAACATCTACCACCTTAACATATTATTTTTTTATAAAAGTCACGATTTCTCTTCTGTATGACTATATAATGTAAGTTAACTTATACCTACATAGCAAGAATGGGATCTTTTTACAGTCAACCACGAAGAGTTTGCAATTATCAAAATTGAACTAAAAATCTGATAACTCCCTATCCTAGAAGAATGCCTTTATTTATATTACCCGACCCTTATACTTATTAATTGACAAGTTTATTAGTATTGGTGTGAATGTGAATGGAAAGATTGGTTAGCAATTTAAATGTATATTTCAAACTTCCAAATGGTAGTATGGAGTATGGAGTATAGATTATGGATATACTATCCAAATAACATCTCAATATGTACTGGATTCACCCTAATCACTCAAATGAGCTCCCATTACAGATAGCTGCATGTGGCATATTACAGTGTACTTCTTTATATGCATTTTTCATATACGTTTACGTTTTAGTCAATTTTGAAACATTTGGATTTGCTCCAATGCAATAGCTAATACATATTATGCAGTAAAATGCTGTAAAAGCTTTCAAAATCCGATGCAATGTAAACTGTGATGGGCAAGATATAATATCTTGCCCATCACACATCACCCATCACACATATTATTACCTATAGGAATCTATGAATGAAGTACGTAATAAAAGATGGAATAATCTACACTCATCATAATCAGAAATTATCTTTGGGTACAAAAAGCCGACAAAAAGGTTATTAGGTTATTAATTACCAACTCCAATAATTAAATACTGCAATACGTAAGTACGTTAAAACCTACTTATACTTATAACTGCAAGTTAAAATGCTAAATAGTAGGTCCTTCCTTCATTACTATATGCAAATCTAATAGACTTTAAACAATTGCTTACCTAACGAATTTACTTATTTGATTACTCGTTTACTAGCAACAGATATCCATTAAATCTAATCATGGAATCATTTTGAAAAATCAACACCTGCACAACATTAAAGTTAGCATGCATGCAATTACTAAGAGCACCCTGCACCCTAACCCTAGTAAGCTGGTGTATGTGTCGGTATTAATGAAACTCTGTGCATTAGATCCACTGTGTGCGTTAATTGTAAATGGGTATGTATATATGTATGGTACATGCAAGCAGTACTTACAAACAAGTGCTATTATAGTGTGGTGTTCTTTTATAGGTATCCGGACTAATGGGTCCAGCCGAAAGGGTCCAAGCCCATTTTGAAATAAAACCCTTAAGGGTCCAGCCCACAAGGGTCCAATTTGGACCCTTACTTGTTTTTTTGAAGAATATGCCCAAATGGGTCCATAGGTAATATTATATGTGATAATATAGCAAATTAATGGTTATGTTTATGAACATGTGCATGTATTTCTCTAATGCTCATCTTCATACGAACCTTCACATTTACACAACAAAAAGAACACGAAAAAATATTTAATTTTACTTAAGTAACTATGATATATCTATTTTAAAACGTTTCATAAATATTAATTGACTAAGAAACATTTCTACATCATATTCTCACTTGACTAAGGGCATTTGTTGAACTTAAAAAATAATAATAAAACTAAATTGTTTGCAAAGGTTATCATGTTTGTCCACATGCTTATTAACACCAGTTTTACCTATGGACCCATGTGGGCATTTTCTTCAAAAAAATAAAATCCTTACGGGTCCAGCCCACAAGGGTCCAATTTGGACCGTTGTGGGCTGGACCCTTAAGGGTTTTATTTCAAAATGGGCTTGGACCCTTTCGGCTGGACCCATTAGTCCTGCAATCCTTTTATATACTATTTATTAATTATTATGGAGTTTAATATGTAATTCTCATGAATACAGATAATCGCATGTTTTCCAATTGCAAAGATACAAATGGTCCGTAATGAATACATTTAACATTTAGTTTAAAACGAATTTATTACAATTAGTTTCATTTGGTAGTGGATTGAATAAGTTGAATCCTCTAAATGTGAAGTGCATGGCAGTTACTACATAGTATTTCTTTAATTCCAAAAAATTACATTTAGCTATTTTTGACTTTGCATGGCCACAGCACTTAAATATTTGTAGTTAGGTTTGCCTATTTAAACAAATCTCAATTTTATATGAATGTATAATGGAACTCAAATTCCTTTAGTATATGAATTAAGTAGGTTGTCATAATATTAGTCAGGCAATAGTATTTTCGAAGAAAGAAGAATATAATGGCATGCCCATGGGATTAACCACCTAAAAGATGATGCAAATATACGACATCATGCCATCTTCACTTACATACCTGCGTTTGCACTCGTAGAATAATTCTTCCTGAAACTAGTCCCAGCTAAAAGTATGTAGGGGAGTTACAAGTTACAACTACAAGTGTAAATATAAAAATGTAAAATACAAGAATTTAGTAGATGAATTTAGTATAATAACCTTTATCGTTTTATGATATTAATCAATCAATGCTTATTACACAATGAGATATTTTCTATGGATAAATACGATTTTATTTTGGTGATAGTTATATCATGTTGAATTACAAATAACAATTAACTAATGTAATGCAACAAATCACAATGATGATAATTTCATATCAATACTTCAATGCACAATGCAATATGTGCTATAAATACATACGGTAATACACAATACACGTTTACAAGGCTCAAACTAATGTATTGCTAAATAGTAAAAGAGCTATGTAATTTCTAGCAAATCACTAATTTAGTAATTATTATTAAAGTCATAAGGTAGTCATATATAATTAATCGCAGATAACAAGTGATTGCATTGGTCAGTCAAACATAAGGCTCAGCGTATACCAACCTAAATTTTAAACTGCTCTACATAAATATTTGCATAGTAGTGTACTACTATCTGTATATATGGCTAGCTGAATGTTAGGTTAACGTGGGTTTAACAATTTTCCGATATTAACTCGTTTTCAGTCAGTATCAAAATTAACAGAGAATATTAGAGTTGCTGAAGAATATATTAAGAAAAGCATTATCCATAAAATTAGTTAAGGTACCCTTTGAGGAAATATATATTCGCAACACAATTGCTGACAAAAATGAATGTAACAAAATTGTAATGTTAAACTAATTTAAACAACATTGCTCTAAATAAATTAATGAAAATAATACAATAAATGATTACAACCGGTAAATAAATAACAATGTAATATCAACTGTTCCTCCTGCAATTAGGTACGTATGCGTATAAATAATAGACACTCTTGGAAAAATGATTGTACGAATAATGGTAATAACAGTAGTGGAAAAGTGTAGTAAATGAAAGAATATTATCTATAATCGTGTAATCGTAAATGATAAATTAATATTAAATTAATATTGATACAGACGTAAAATATTCAATGAATGTTCGTCTAAGGGCCTCTATCCCAACCAAAATCATTTAAATTATACTGAAGTTTACATTCAGATTTAACTGCTAATTTCAAGTTTGACAGTACCTGCCTATGAGATTACCTAGTCCTAACTGATAATTAATTTGAGTTCTACTCACTAGAATCACAGACAATATTTCGGTGATGAATAGTCTTTTAAATAAAGAAAGTTTAGCAAACAGGCTATTATGCAATTTCGTGTCAAATCTTAGAAATAAGTGTTGATAAATTAACTAAATAGCTAAACTAACGAACCTATTTAATGACAAATACATCATACGATACAAATAAATCATTAACTAACTAATATCACAATTTAATCTTGACTTCTTGAATTAACTAGAAAAGGCTGAGCATTTGACAGTGATAAGAAATTCTTCTGAGAAATGCGTGCAACATCAAATTGCTCCCGTAATTGGTAGTTTTAAGGTGATAAGCTTGTAAAATGTTGGATTCGGTCTTCATTTAACAATAGATTCACAAGCAACAAACCGCACTGAAGGTTAAAAGCTAATTTCCACGTATAATAATCCAGTGGTATATATATTTGCAGAGCATCTACTTCTGAATGCATTAGAATAATCAGCAATTCCGTGTCCGTGATTACTATTTCAGTCTTTCAGATTTCCTCGTTTCATCCAACTTCATCAGAACACGAAAGTTTTCTAACTCAAATATACTTTCGGATAATCTGGAAAACCACAAAAAAGTAGCCATAAGTATACCAATAGGTCCATTACCCACAATCATGATGTAAATTAATTAATTGCACTTCGAGTTAGATCATAATTAATACAATTTTACGTACCGACCAAATCCATTTAGTAATGACACGATATCATTTCTTGTTAAGAATTCGTTACCCTTCTTAAAGTTTGACGATTCAGCGAACAAAATTTTTAAGGCTGTTCCCAATCCTTTTATCTGCAGTGCAACAAATGTTTAAATATATTTTACTAAGCTGGGGAATATTTACAACAATACGTCCATCTAATTGTAGTTTTGAAAACATAATTTAGAGCAAATAAACTATTTTTGCGGTACCTGTATTTTGCCCCATAGTTTGCACTTCTGACAACCCACACAATCCATTATCCTTGTAATATTAGTAAATCTAGAATGAAACTCGGATTTCAATTTTTTGGCATCTTTTCGAGAAAATAATGATTTCTCTTCAAAATGTGAAGGAAATCCTTCTATCACACGTAGCAAATCCACCATTGCAGCCTTGACATCAGCATCTTGTTCCGAGTTACCGGTATAAAGATCATAACTTCTTATAAAGCTAGATACCTTCCAAATTGCCTTCAGTTCCAGCAAGTATACAAAGTACAAATTTTTTAACCATAGTGAACTCTCCCCCTTTGAGCGTTTCATATCGAAATGGTGTTGAAACTCAGTCAGATTAGGTCCCCATTGAGTGTCTGCGTTTGGTTTGAGAAGGGAACCGCGTTTAGGATCTGCAGGATAATAATATAATTATAAAATGAAAAATTCAAAGACAAGGTTATTATATTCATATTATACCTTATATATATAATACAAAATAATTACCAGCCATTAGATATTTAGCGCTTAAGTGAATGTTGATACTTGAATGTAGGCCAGAAATAGCTCGATAAAACGTACGTTTTTCTATGCAGGTTTCTAAAGGTACAAGAAAAACATAGTAATTAAAGTGGCAACTGAACAGCTTCTCATTGCTTATAGCCATTCTCATTAGTAAGACCACTCTGTCCTCTGAACAATAAAAAAGTATAATTTTTTAATGTAACGTTGTGACGCATACATACCTTCGGCTTTCGGTGCTGTGTTAAACGGTTCAACCACGTTTTTTGAACTAGAAAAGTTATTTCTAAAGCAATTCTCATTATAAATCGAACTCCAGACACGGTGAGCCGATGGTCCATGATAACCAGTAAAGCGTTCAGGGTTGAGAAGCAAATCCACATATTGCAGGCCAGGGTCAACATCGTCTTCTCTAACTGAACAGAAGTCAACTAAGCCTTCGTCATACGCTTTCCATCGTCTAAACCCTTGTTGGGATTCCTGGCTGCAAATAAAAGTGTTAAGTTTGTATACTTGTGTAGAGTTATACAAAAGAAGTAATATCCAAGTCGGGCATTTAAAAATCGTAAAATATCACAAACTTGTATCACCGTACCTTATAGTTGTGTTTATGTATCCTAAATCTTCTCCATCACAGTCATCTGCAATTTTTTCCTTGTGAGCATACTGTAACACAAAGTGAGGTTATTTCTAGAACAAATTAACTTTAAAAGGCCTGACTCATGATTCATTTATAAAACACAATTGGATTAAAATCTTACTCGTAAAATAGCAGGTTGGGGATTTCTTTGTCCCTTAAGACCCTTTGGAACTTCTTCCTACAAGAAAAAATGCATAGTAAGCCAATGTAAGGTTTTACAAAGAATTTGCTGTATATTATGCGCTAATGTGAATAAATAAACAAATAATTTACCTCTCGACAAGCTTTTACTTGACAAAATTCCATCGTGCAAGTACTGTCATCTGACCAGAAGGGACATGGCTTCCGCAAATTAACCTATGACAAGTATGACAATGAATTAAGTAATTAATTTTTATGTTAAAACCAAAGTACAAACTCACTTACCTCAAAAAACCGAAAGTAATCGTTCATGAGCAATGATCTGATTCTAGGATAAATTTTAAAATTATTGAAGTGGTCGACAGTGTCTATATGACATGTGCAATCGTCTATCGCCCCGTGGAGCTACAGAATAATTAGGGAAAAGTATTTTAGTTGCCATTTTCCACACAATACATACATACACATAAGGATAAAAATGCAATAATATGTATTTCACTGAGCATTTAAACTTTTACAGCATTCACAATCACAATCCATACCTGACAAAAGCAGCTATCATCAGGGTTTGGAACTTCTCCTTTAAGGTCTGGAAAAAATGTGGAAACAGAATGGCACAGTAGCAAGATGACAAGCATCCATGGAATTCCAAAGCTTTGTCTCCACCAAAATACTTTATCCATCCTACGAGAATTCGAGTAGTCTTTTCAAATAGTAAATTGTGTAGAAGGTCCTCATCCAAGTAAAGGCAGAAAACCCCAAATTAATATCTGAAATCAGAATGAAATATCAATATTTATTACACGTTACGTAAATGGTAAATGTGCAGTCATTTCATTGCCAACATATTTGCTAATTACGGATATTGCAAAAAATTAGAGCACAATAGCTTTTATTAGCCCACTGTCCTTACAAAACTCATAATTACAATACTATTGTTGCAGTTGCAGCATTAATGATTAAGTTTTATATTATTGTTCCTATCCTAAATAATTCGAATTAATACTTATAATTACAAGAAATGCCTAATTGTGATCGTGATTATACAATTAGTTGTGTTTGGACTATAAAAATTCTAAATTCTATAGTTATGTAACAAACTATTTGCAAAGTAAAATCTTTAAACTATTATCTACCGAATTTAGGCTGACGAGAAAATATTTTACTTACTGCAACCGTATCTAGATGAATACTTTTCTATTGATAATAATTGTAGCAAATATTGATCAAGAAAAAAATCAATATTTTTTAAGTACTTCAATAAAACCGATTGAAAAACAACACCCACTTCAATGCTAGAAAGGGCAGTGCCAATACTCACATTTTGCTAGTTTTAAATTCATCTAGAAAATACCATATCCTTTCGTAATAATAGTTTTTGTTATGGTACACAAATACAATCGAGCAACATTTTATCACTATCATTCACCCAAATAATACTTCTTCCATAATTTAATAGTGTTCCTTTGCGTGTGAGACTATTTGCTAAGTATGCCATATATAAAATAATTTAATATTTAGTTCGTAGCTGGAGTAAATACTAAACGGGTTAAGTTAAACTTACTTTGCTAACTTAGCTTACATTATACAAAGATACAAACTACTGTATGCATCACTTATACATTATTTATGTGAATTACTATGTGCTTTGACTACACAATACAACACTTAAAACACCAAAATGACAAACAATAGCATGAGCACAAAATCACACCTGTTCACACAAAAATCAATACGTATAGCAAACGAGCAAACTAATGTATATTGGTGTATGTGAAGGTAGACATGAATTACATGCCGATTTACTCCAATAAAATGGAATATAATTTGTATTTGTATTGTACTAAAAATTTCAGAGAACATTAGTTAAGTCAGAGGTTTGGTTTAACTCTACCTTTAAAGCTGATAGCTTTAAGCTGTTGGTTTTGCCTTTGCCGTACATAAACTTGTTTTAATGTAAGACAATACAACTTATACAAATACAACACAACCTACTTTACTTTCTCGTGCCGGGTGTTTCTGGGTCAATTAAACTTCAATAGATACTTATAGACATTGTGTAGATCCTTTTCTTGTAACTTCAACATACTTTATTTCCTATAAATAGACAAAAGCGACCAGAAAACTACATACTATTTGCTCACTCAAAATTGTCTTCTAAAGAAATATATGAGGCGATGAACAGCGAGTTGAAGGCAAATGAGTGAGAATCCTTAACACAATCAAAACAAAAACATTATATACCTAAACACTATTCCATTCCACATACGACGGGACTGTCACATATCATATATACCTACGTACATGTAGAATATTACAATAAAATGATTACACCACAACCACAACACAGCAATAAATTTTTGCTTAATGTGCAATCCTTTACGGTACACGTAAAGACTTTAGTTTAGTTCTTCCTTTACCTTATACTCTAGTGTCAGAAGGAGGGTGCTAAAAATCAGACCCGAGTTTATTGTAAACAGCCGGATGTAGGTTTCCTCAGGTTTTCAAATAAAATGTGTTAAGCAAAACTTCTATTGCAAACTAATCCATAAGTATGAAACTTATTATTATCTTTACAGTGCAGTAGCACAAAAAAGTACATACCTGTACTAAATGAAAGAATAGAGTTAAAGCTGCTAAAGCTAATAAGCTAGTGATAAGCCCGTTGCATAAATTATGTTTACCACATGTGTACAGAATAAGTACACGTAGCTTAAGAGTTTGGTGGTATACAAATGTATCGTATGTAATGTATGTTATTACGATTGTGTGTGTACCTGGTAAATACGTTAGGCTTTAGTAATACAGCTAACACCAAAATGAGCCAAAAAGGCTGCTACCACCATACCAGACCAATGCAATGTATGCTATACTTCACTAACTAGCATAATGCACATTACATGTTAAAGTTTAGTATATTTAAGTGAGTTTTTAAGCATTTAACATACGATCAGCTCACTTGTATAGTACCTATATCTAAACATACGTGTATGCATCGTTCGTGCAGTACATTCACATTTAACTTAATCATTCGGCTTAATCATACATACAAATATAAAGTACACGTAAAAATAGTACTATTAGCTACATAAATAGGTAGTTAAAGTGAAATAAACCACTAAATAGTAATTTATATCGACCTACACCTTCTATATAGTAACTGCATAATATAACAAATTGACACACGCAAAATGTACGTGTCGTAGTATGTGCCATACACGTCAACGTCAGTATATGCAATCAGCGTCAGCATATTATGTGTACCTTAATCAATCGCTTACAGGCACAGGTAGGATTACAGTTTAATTTTCCAGCATCATCACGAAAGCAAACGTTATGGCAATACACGTATCTTTAAGACTTAATACACTTAATATCAGAAACTATCAGATTTGTTGCATATACATGACACTTGCTACATATAGAAGATTCATGTGCAATCAATCACAAAACGACAGGTACCTTATACATAAACATACACTACTAATTGGGGTGAATTCGTGGACTACGATAAACTAGCACGAGTACGCTACATATTTAAACAAAGTCGTGAAAAATGTAGATACCGAATTATATGTAAATAATGTAATTATTACATATTGACATTTACATATAATTTGTATCAATTTCACATTTCATTTCGCATCCTAGTTTTACTTTTTAAAACTCACCATCAAAGTAGACTTTATGTATCAAGAATAACAACCGTACAGAAAAGGATTCTAATGACAAGATCATTCGAAAGACAATAATTTAATTATGCAGATTGCAACACAATTATTGTAGTTAGCGTATCGCTTTATCCTACAGCCATAGGGTGGGCATAATATGCGTTAAATATTAGTGCAGTCAGGCTTACCATAAAGTAATACGGAAATCCTACTCCGCTCTTGATGTATCGCTCCCTGCGTCTCATATTGGTTTCCTAAAATGAACTTATATAATCCTAATAACAACAGCGACGTCGCCATAGGCAATCCCATGTATAACATTTTTTGTGTATATTGTATGAAGTTCTAAACGGTTTATTGG
>JAQFYC010003723.1:0-19731 GCA_034694165.1 Tomocerus mixtus
TTTATAAGGATATTTGTCGTAATTATGCAGCAATACACTCACTCGGGCGGGCTACATATACGGGCTTGGCAGTTTTAAAGAATGTTTTCACAATTTGACTAGACTTTTTTCAAGACAGGTTCGGATTTAAGGAGTTTAAAGACAGGTGCTCATAAAATATCCAGTTTTTTTGAATTTTTAGATTTTTAGGACATTTTAAAAATATTGAATCACCAATATGTATCAAAATTTAAAAAAATCGAACTTTGTTCCCTGTTACGCTATAATTTCCAAAAAAATGTTGCAATAAATTGCCCAAAATTTTTGACATTCAACACTTAAGCATCGTAAAGCTCCTTATAAGTCCTGGTAAAGATATCCCTAAGCATTGAATTTTGTCAATTTTAAAATTTATCACCAATATCAAATTAAAAATTAGAAAAATGGAAATTTTTGACATTCATGTCAATTTCGTTAGATAAAAAAACCTAATAAAATATTTTTGCCAAAAGATTTATTCTTATAGGTACATTTACATAGGTATATGTAGAAATCAGTGTGCACTATATTTTGCAGTTAATAAATTCCGCTAAAGATCCTGAGTTGTATTGCATACTTTGTCTCACATGCTTAATAACTTTGTGTCTGAATACGGATTAGGGAATTTCTTCGATTTCCTGCATGGACTTACGTAGCATAAGATGAATTTTGAATTTGTATTTGATTAGATTGTTGGATTTGAATCGAATGGATGGATATCTTACACATGCAGTACACTCACATATTTATATTGTAAGTACTACACACACTGGAGTGTATAAGTGTATATATAGACACAAGAGTTGAATTTCTTTACTTTAGTTTAGTTTTACTCACGCCACGTAATGTCAGTAAATAGTAGTACCTGTCCATAGTGCATAGATATAGTTTAATGCATATAAAAAGAATAAAAGTATGTAGAAAGAAGGAGATAGACAGGACAGACATTCGTATATTCGTACAAAGTAAGAAGGAGGAGGAGGAATGGTGTCGTCGTCTCTTTGTATTTCAGAAAGCGTTAGCCCATGAAATTGGCGTCGTGGTCGCACTCAAGTGTAAATGTCTGGGGAAAGTGAACGTGACTTGAACCCTTAACTTTTGCTTTCATACCTTTTCCTTTTTCCTTCCCCAACTATTTTTTTACCTTCCATTACATTGCATTACCTATGTAGGAACTTGGAATAACATAACATAAAATAACACAAACCTAACTATACCTAAAGCTATATTATCTACTTTTTCAGTTTCTATCCCTTTTTACAGTTAGCTATACATTTCCTAAGTAAGTATATGTACAAAGTATATTATATCTGTAATAATGCTATATACACTTTCAATGCGTCTACAAGAATGTTATTCCTATTATTACATATATGAATTCAAATAAGATTTGTATAAAAATGTAGTGCATTCCGAGGAAAAAGGATATTTTGGGGGGAAATCCTTCAAGGGATATTCTTTATATCCATTAACATGTAAATAAGCCAATACAATTGTACTCTTTCCGTCTTGCGATTTTTCTTTATCCATGAACATGTATGTATTCTAATTAATGTGCCGTATGTACTATACAATTGGTTTACGTTTACGGGAAATCCTCATTGGGCAAAATTAACAGTAATAAAATATTTTATTATTCTGCATATACTTATCTAGTTATATTATAATATTCTTTCAAACCATTTTTTGGATTCCAATCTAAATAGTATTAATAATGGAATTTATTCATTTTCTCATTTTAATTCTTGCAAACGTCAAAAATAATTATTATTTAAAAATATTAAATGCATTTTCAAACAAATATACGATTATACTACTATTAACTAAATATACAGTTGATAGTGTAATTCCTAATAGTATTCATTAACCTATAAGTGTTGCTTGAGCTGCCAATAAAAAAGTTCCTCTACTTGACTAAAGACGAATAAATTATGTTGTTCCACAATTTTGCCTACATTTTTAATAATCCTTATACACTTTCCTATTTACTATTCAATTATTCTGACTAAACATCACAGGATAGACTAAAATATTAGAAATTGTCCATAAAAAGGTCGAAAGTTCTTTATAAGGTTCTCTCGGACTAAAAATTCGTGAAATATATGCCACATCAAGAATTCCCAATTCGTTACATTCATTTTAGCTTTTCTGTTACTATTTTACATGTAAACCAAGCATATAGGCTTTAAGATTCGTTCCATATAGGGAAATTCCTTAATGCCCGAATTCTTATGCGTAAAATGAACTGTATATGATAAAAAGGTATAGATACGAGTACTTTGTGTAGTACTATGATAACAACGTAACGTAATGCATACGGATGCACACCCAAAATTCAAATGCATGTTCTGTTTTACGTGTATCTTTTTATTTTGAGCTTAAGTTAGTGTCTTTATATCCTTAAGGACGGGACAAGGAAAAGAAACGAAGTTTCTTTATGTACTATAGACAGTAGACAGTAGAGGAAGGCCGAAACTCTGAGAAAAAGAATAGAGAGAAAAATAAAAGTGGAAAATAGAATAGAATACATTTATAAATGCATTATACGACATGCATGTACTCTCTTACTGAACTGTCCATGTGTGTACATACGTACGTATGTATTGTATGTGCATTGTACATAGATCCCTCTTTCTCCTGTCTCTGTCTTTTCCATTTACATGGCTTTCTTTTTCAACTTTCTCTTGAGAGTTTCGACTCGAACTCCTTTTTCAGTCAAATGTCTCATGACTTTACTTTAGCTCACTTGACTCTTTTAGTTTCCCTTCCCTGGCATGGCATGGCATGGCCTTACAGTGTCTTGAGTTCTGTAAAGAAAGTACTAAAGCTTCTTGGGCACATGCTAAACAATCCATCGGTACACATGGTTGGACATAGAAAAAATATATAAAAATATACCTAAATACTTTAGGTATATAAATATGTACATATGCCCTGCAGAGTTTCTTTTTAAAGAAAACTAAACCATTGTAAAACGGATGTAGCCACGTGGTTGAACTAAATAGTATCACTAAACTACCAGTTTCGTTGATGGCAATAGTTTCAATGGAGTATTAGATCCATTTTGTATAAAAATTGCATTTCTGACGTCATCAGATTTCCAGGGCTATCCCACTTGCCATTTGTTACTATTTAAAATTTGGTGGGAATGGCCATATCTCCGCTATGGTGTGACCGATTTGGTCCATTAATGAACTGAACCTGTTTCCCTAGCCATATGAATCGGTCAACTATGATAAATAATCATTCATAAAAGTAGAATTCTTGAATTTTTTCCTTAGATTGATAAAGAACAGTAAATTGTCTACCAATTTCGTAATTTTGTGGCTTTCCTGGATGTATTGCGAATGTGGTATTAATACACATGTAGATATTGCAAACAAAAAACCGTCTAAACAAAATATATTACAAAGTAAATTGTTTTATAATTATATTTCTGCAGATAAACAGAAAAACTGCTTGCAAAAAGCTATGTCCCATTAGCATTATTTCACGGTGCATATATAAATGGAAAGTGTTTCAAAGAAAATAACCCATAAAAATTCTAACTATAGAGTATTGACGGACAGACAGACAAAGTATCATTATAAAGTTGTCTTTCAACCACTTAATACCATAGAGACCCAAGCCAAGCCACAAAAACTGTAGAATGCATAGGAGAGTGGCTAAGACCAAATAAGAATATATACTATGTAGGCATGGATGTATGTATGTAAGTGTGTAACTATCCATCCAGAATGGAAGGGGAAGGTCGTAACGTTGTTAGAATGTACCTTTGTACTTGAAACTCTTATTTTGGGGAAAGCAAGTTGAGTTAGTGTTTTGTTTGTTGAGGAGGGAGCAGAGGAAACAAAATGTTGGTTTTCTTACTCTTGCTTGTATCCCATATGTATCTTACATACTTTTCTTAGAAAATAACCTTTTATATAAGTATGGGGACTCTAAGACTACAATATATATTTACTATGTCTGCGTATGTACAGATAATGTAATGTGATGTAACTGTGTAAGTATTGGTATGTATACTGTACTGTACTGTACTGTATGTACAGCATGCACGGTCCATTGAATTCGTGTACAGATAGTGTAGTGTGTATTTATAAAAGAGTAAACATAAAGCGAATGTCAATGGCATGGCATGGCATTACACAAGAGCAGAAGCAGGAAATGCACCGTAATTGCTCCTGTTCCGTGTCTCTGGGCGAGTTTTTCTATAAAAAGATATGGGATTAAAATACATGGATACTATGTAGTATATAGGAGTAAGTAGTGAAGTGCAGACATTTGTATTGTAGGATTGTAGTGGAGCACAAAGGGAAATCAGACTTCTTTTTGTTGGTGGAAGAAAAAGGACAATTTTTCACACGAAGGATCACAGAATCATTTCTTGACTCGTTGAGTTGACTTGACTTCGTTTGGCTTCGTTTGGCTTCCTTAATGAGTTGAATGCTGAGCAATGAACAATATCTAAAGATATTATTGCTTAGCTGGCAACAAAACGGAATTTAATGAAGGAGTGAACTAGAATGCCTTTTTTACGTACCCCTTGTGATATTATGCACTGTGTAATGATAAGTATTAGTTTGTATATAAGTACATGGTGGATCGTAACTATTTGCGGTCTCCTATGGCCAGAAATCTCTCCAGGATTTTTGGAAAATGTTTAGAATAACCAACTTAGAGGGAATTGTACAAAATTTTATAGGGCATTGGGGGTTTATGGAAAGGTACCCCGAAAATTACCCAATTTTTCCTGTGAAACAGATTTGTCCTACTTTGGATCATCAAAAATACAGATTATCTTGTCTAAATTTATGTTATTTTAGTAGAAAAATCTGTCTTGAAATGTAATATATATACCTATGTAGGTATTTGTAAATGAAGTACTTTTGCGCGACTCAATTTTGTTTTATAGTTATAAAATTATATTTTATTTTGAAAATCTGTAGGTCCTATGTATTCCCAGAATTGCAATATAATTTGTTTCTAATAAAAAATTTAAATAAACGTTTTCACTTTCTGGAATGTTTTGTAAATATTATGATAAACGAATTAATTTATTTTGATTTGGATGATATTTTATAAAAATCGTGCTGACGAAGGAGAAACTTATATTTTTGCAAAATATGAATATTTTTGCAAAATATGAATATTTTTGCAAAATATGAATATTTGGAAAACTTGGAAATGTAAAAATAGAGGAATTCAATGATCATTTTTCGCAAAAATACTTTTTGTCCCATAGTTATGGAATTGGAAGCATTCTACCTACTGCTTAGCTAGACTATATAGCTTACTACGTAGCCATAGGAGGCAAATTATGAGACACTCTGTAGATGAAGTAGAGACAGGAAAAAAGTTAAAATGTAGAGAACAATGATGTGGTATTAGTGAGTTGAACTATTTGGCTCATTTAGTCTCCTTCCTTGTTCTAATGTAATGGCTGGGATGGCAATGGCAGTATTGGTTACGCTATTTGGCTTTAGTCTAATTGCTCCGATTGTATGTAACTCTTTGTCTCCTATAAAAGTTTCCTTCATGCTTTTTCTAGTCCGGAGTACGTTATATGACCTTAAGAAGTTTCGGTGTAATACTTAGTCAGCATTTTTGAAGTTTTTCTCCTACAGACATATTCTACAAGAACATAAATGTTTGGAATCCCCCTCTCCCTATTATTTTTGGCTATGTATAATAATTACTGTACATAACATTACATAAGCGATAAATGTAGTCCTAGTGGTTTATTTTATTTTGCAATTCTATTTACAAATATATAATGCTGTATGCATTGTTTTTCTACGCAGTTAGCTGCATACATTACATTCTGGCAGATATTATTAGGTATTAAGTAACTTGGCATTTAAAACTTTTTAACTACTAAGTTCAGTAAACAGTAAAACAAACCGAGAGCAGTCCAGTCCAGTACATGAAAAAATTAAGCCTCCGTCTTGTACAGTACAGTACAGAGAAATTAAATTCCGTCTGGCGACATAAAGTCCACCAAGTCCTTAAGCTCCTTTACAAGCTTTCATTATTAATTTCGCAAAATTCTATTAAATAGTTACAGAAAGCTTAAGAGGAGAAGGAGCTTAAAAGTTGGAATCGTTTAGTTTAACTGTATTGGAGGAACATTACATTACATGGCATGACATACATAAGCAAAGGAGAAGAACATGGCCCCCTATCTTGTCCTAATTATTTCACTGTGGTTGATGCTGCTGAATTTTTTGTTGCTGAAAAGTTGTGTTTACCATTTAAGCCTATCTGTATTTCCTTACTTTGTTTTGCTGCTTTTATGTTTAGTGCTTGCAATTAGTTAGTAATTAGTTGTAGACAGAGTAGAGATAATTCAACCCCTCTTAAAATACTTACAAAAGTATAAATGTATGTCGTAGGCACAGAATACCACAAGGCACAGGAAACTACCTGGGTATTTTCATCTTTATTTTTCAGAAAAACTGACCAAGTTATCCATATAGAATTTCTGTAGAGAATTTTATGTTCTTTTAGCAGTGAAAATGCATATGTGGGGATAAAAACATTGTTGCGGGCCTCAAAAAAATTTCTTCCAAGAATACTGAAAGCAGACTTTCACCAAAAACCTCGCCCCCTACTTTCTATTTTCTCCACTTTTTCCATTTGGTTAAATGGAGAAAGTCTAAAAGTTTTTCAATTTCCAAGCGTAGCTCCACCCCCATTCCAGATTTCCAAGAATCCTAGATGCCGGGATGCTAACTTTTTTTGAGGCCTGCATTGTTGACAGTTATTTACTTAAGCAATTAGATGAGATTAATATCTAGTAAAGATAGTTTTCTATCAAATCTGTTAAAATTGCGCATGTTGATGATTTGGTTACCTTTTTTGTTGTAAAACTTGTAAGAAAATACAAAAAGTTGTATTGTATTACTAGCTTTGGGGTTTTCTGTGCCTACGACGTATATAATAGGAGTCCTTGATAGAAAAACTCGACTTAATCTTAATTTGTTTTCACATAAAGCCCTATTAAATTAATTGTGTCTTTCCCTGTTCTTCATTAAAAGATTCTTATATTTTTATTGCAGGAGACGGAGCTGATTATTTAGCCTTGGCACTTCGGGAAGGGAGAATCACGATTTCAATAAACTTGGGGAGTGGGCCCCTAGACGCCAAGATTCATCCGGATCACGTTCGTTTTGATGATAATGAATGGCACTCTGTAAGGATACATCGAAAAGTTCAAGAGGTAACGGATTTTAAATGCAATCAACTCTTTTCTTTAGTACATTAGTAAATTAATTAATTATTTACCTAATTCATTATACTTTCTATAAATTCTATACCCTTACTCTAATCGTAAGAGATTTTTTCAAATAATTCTTTACCATCTATTTACCTATACATAGAAATTTACTTTTTATACATTAATTCCTTATAGATAATTTCTACCTAAAAGTGCAGTCCACTCACTCACTTAATGTTTGTACATTAATTGATTAATTTCTTTTAAATTCCATCCACTTTCCTTTAATTGATCTAAATTCTATTAAATCTTCAACTGATCTGTTTAATTTAACTTAAGTTTAAGCGTTTAAGTATAAGTACTTCTCACTAGCTGATTTTATAATTTTGGGGTTTTGACTTGAGTGTAGTGTGAGTTAAGTTAATGTGTGATTTAATTTTTGCAGCCTCTGTCTATATTATATCACACAGCTACTCTTTCAATATATATTAGTATCTTATAGTGATTATGTACTCTAATCTGTATAACTTATATAGAAACATTCTATTCTATAGCAAATACTCACGGAACAGATATCCCTTTAAAATTATATTTCTCTATCTATCTCTGTCTATCTTTTCTGACTCTCGGCGTCTCGGCAGCTGTGCACACATCTTACAACTTTCTATTTCTATCTTTTATGCTTTTTCCATTCATTTGGGAATTTTACCAAATGTGTGTGCTTAATTAACTATCTAGTCTAGAATATATTCAATTAGTACTTGCCAGACAAGGGCACTTATATTTAGCTATTTATTGATTTGATCTTTGACCTTATTCACTAATAGGATGAATTACTTAACAAATAAAAATACCCTAACCCAGACGTCCACTACTAAAATCTAATATTCTCTAATAGATACGTCAATAATTATTTACTATTAGATTAGTATTTATTTAATTGTTTCCTAATTATTTAAACTAATTGTAAGCCACGTAGAAATATGCTGTGCCAAGAATTAGGTGTAGTAATGCTGAGCGGAAAATCTTAGGATTTTTAATAAATTCCCAAAAAAGATTCCACGAAAGACGAGCAATCGAAAAAGGTATAAAAATTAAAAATGAGACAACAATAACTGAGGCATTTTAGATCGTACTCGTTGTATCGTATGTATCCTAATTAGGAGGTTAACAATTAAGATGTTATATGAATACTAAAGAGATAGAAAATTTAATAATTTTGAAAAACTAAAATTATAATTACCAAAAATAAAAAGACTACTGTAAACTCCGTAAAAATCTGCTGTACCAAAATAATTACGACTGTGTAATACTGAGCTGATATAACTTTAGTGTTTTTAAAAAAATTCTCAAAAAAGGATTCCACAAAAGAAACAATAAACAATAAAACTTTTGCTTGGCAAGACAAAAGTATTATACGTACGAATATCGACATTATATTGTAAAACTAAGTAATTCCTGGAAATGCCACTTGATCTAGATACGTAGATCGATTCCTTGTAATGACTGTGCTCAGAATTAGATTAGGATATTCTAAGATGTTTTTGGTGAGGCCGACACCAAATATTCACATAATAATAATAATTGTAGAACAAAAGAGGAGTGAGTTTTGTCTAGCTCTGGGGTGTAAAGTAGACTAGAGCTGAGTGGATTGGATTGGATTGGATTTCTTATGATGATTGCAATGAGTTTAGCTGGCTTTTGTTCGCAGGCAGAGGAGTGTTTTTACATTTGTCGACTTTCCTTTTCTCGCAAGAAAATGCAGTTTCCTTTCAGTCCGGATATGAAAGTCACGAAAAGTTTGTAAGTTCAGTTGGGCTGGGTGTTGCAGGCTTGCAGGCCAAACCAGGGAGGGCCGCAATCTCTTTCACCACATCACAGCAGTTCCACTTCTATAAATATGTCCTACGCAAATAGGACCACAAGGCAAAGGGAACCGTTTTTCAATTTTTGCAGAAACACTAAAAAATTGTTGAAAAATGTTATTTGAACTTTTTATTAAAAATTTTCTGCTATTTTCAGTGTTGCATTTTATCTTAGACTTATTAGCGATTAAGATAAATATGTCGTATGGAAATAGTACCACGAGGCAGAGGGACCATTTTGTCAATTTTTGCAAAAACACTAAATAAATTGTTGAAAAATGTTATTTGAACATCTTTTTATTAAAAATTTTCTGCTATTTTCAGTGATTTATAACTTAGACTTAATTAGCGATTAAGATTAGCTTAATTTCGCTTTAAATATCTTCAAACAAATGTTTCTCTACAAAATTAAGAATTTTTAACATATGCAAGCATAATGTGGCATACATATAATTGAAAAAGAAGAAAATTCCATTAAATCAGTCAAAAATACTTATTTATCAATAAATTGACTAGTTTTTCTGAAAAATGTAGTGCCTAATGGTGCTTTATACCTACGACATACAGATATACTTAGAATTCTATGATATAAACTCATTCTCTTACTTATTTAGTATAGTTTGTGTATAACTAAGGTTTGGTTTCCCTCTATTCGGATTTGCCACTAGTAAGTACCTACAACGGCCGTCATTTATTCATTTATTATTTTCCTTGGGAGCACATTTCCTCTTTAGATTCCTAAAGTATTATGTGCAGAGGTCGGTCAGGAAGTATTATTATAAAGTCTGCTGGTTCTGGTCCTCTACTTGGCAAACGAGAATCAGAGAATCCATTCAATTCAAATCTCATTCAGTTCATTGCAGTTTTCAAGTTTGCTGCAGTAGTGGTTGCCGTTCAGTGCTTTCTCTTTCTGATCTATTGGTATATGTCTACTGATAATGCATATAGTACTAAAGCACAGTGCATTTCGCTTATGAGAATAATTGGGAGACCATACACAATTCCTTTAACAGGGGACGTTCTTATATCCATTACAATGTAAATGGCTTAAAATCCAATAGAAGAGTTTTTCTGCGTCATTAAAAATGTCTGTATTATATTGTTCCACAATTTTGTCTACCTTTTTTGTAGTTTTTATACAGTTTCCTATTCACTATTCAATTATATTAGCTACTCATTCACAGGATATTCGAAATTATTCATAAATTAGTCGAAAAATCCTAATAAGTGTCTCTAAAGCTAAAAATTTGGGGGAAATCTGTTTTCTATAGCGACTTTTCCCCTTTTTCTAGAATTTCTAAGTCCATTTTTGCTTTTTCAGTAACTTTTTCCATGTAAACCAAACAGACGTTCTAAAATCCGTACTAATTTGTACAATACTGGAAATCCTTATACGCGGAATGAACAGTACTTCCTATTTTATACTTTTTGCTCACCTAGGTTAGTTAGGTTAGGTACTTACATACATAATCTGTATGTATGTATGTACAAAGCACAAATACTAATATCCTTCCGTATTCTATACGAGAAACATTATTTAAGTAAAAGTAGAACCGAAATGTTAGCGTTAAGTGTTAAGTCTAAGTCTAACCGCTAACATAGCTGGGAACTTCTGTACTTATTCCCTGTAGAAGTAAAGGAGAAGCTTGCAACTAAGAGAAGTGAACTAAAAAGTAGGGCAGGACCACAGGATACCAAATTGAAATGAAATACACATTAGATTCAAATTCAACTCACAATCAAAATCAAGAGCAGATCCGATTCAGCCGAATCACATGCAGCTCTCTTCTTCTTTGCTCTACTATTCTCCTAACTATATATCTACAGTACACACACGCTCCCAATTTCCTTGTCGCCCCGGTTGGTCTCCCGAGTTTCCTTTCTTTCACGCCTCTTCCTCTATCAACAAATTCACAAAGAACATTAGGACACATCCCTTATAATTCGAAGAACTACAGATAAATCTAAAATCTGCAAATACCTACAAGAAATATGAAGGCATCGCATTTATATGTACTACAGACCTTCGAATATACTTATAAAGTACTATATATGTATTACATAGGAAAGATATACTTAAATAAGTACACATATAGTTATTATAAATAAATTATATCCTGTATAGCACAACAACTGCTGCAGTTTCTTTAAATCTCATAAATACTACTGCACTGACTCAACAAAGTTTTCCATTCTTTCATTACTGTTTTACCTTATACATACAGAAAAGGAATTACTTAACCTATCACAGAAAATGCCATAGAATGCACTATAATTTTCACATTATATTAGATAAGTATAGTTAATGTATGCGGATGATTACAAAAATAGTCTGTCTACATATATTCGTATTTTACACATAAGCATATGCCAAATTAACAGGTAAATCGCAAATGGGCTGTGTATGGAGGATAGATTTGAGATTGAAGATTTGCTATTAAGTATTTATGGAATTATTATTTTGTAAACACTTTAAATATTGTAGATTAGCTTATTTTGCGCACTTATTTAGCTATTTACTACTAGTTAAATATCATTGTGTAGTTATTTAGGTATTTTATCATCGGTTGCACTAAAGAAAACTATCCAGACAGTAAAATCTGTATCTCTTTCAATTTTCTCAAGACTTTTGCCGCTCTTCAAATTAGAGTAGAAAAAATTCTCTGGCTTGTGGAAACGCATAGCATATCCATGTCTCATTAGTATTAGGGATATTATATGTATTATTACATAAATTCACGTTTTAATGAGATCTCTATACATATAATTAATAGACATTGTACGCACTTTCAGTATATTCTTAGCTGAAAATTAGTAGAGAAGAGCCAAAGGAAATTCAAGCCAAGAGATATAAATATTAGTTAAATGAGTATCCTTACACGGACTATAGGTAAAATAATTATATAAGTCTTACATGGATACATTTATCTTTTAGCTCGTTTTAGTTAGTTGTGGTTTGAGGATGAGGATGAGGAGGAAACGTTTTAATTCCTCCTCGATTTCAATCGGATAACGGATGAACTACTGTTTAATTGTCAGGAATTAATTATTTCCCACTCAGTGAGGCAGAAAGGTATTTCACATCATGATGAATGCCTTTAGCTTTCTACTTCCTTCCCAGTTTCCATTTTACAGACTACACACTCTAACGTATCTTTGTGGCTTGTCTTGGACTGGCCTGGCCTGGTGAGCTATCCAATACTTTACTTACACATTATTTTATAAGGGTACATTGCATTACATACGAATACACATATCGAAGTTATATCTTTTGGCGAGATCACATTTCTACACTAGACTACCTATATACCTTGTCTCTTTTCCTCTCGTAGTGTAGTGCATGTCCATTTAGCACACAAAGTCTGTATTTCTAAAGTAAGAAGAGTTTGGAAATTACATTACACCGCTTTCCATAATTTTGGAATCGTTAGCATACGCTTTCTTCCAGAGTTTCTTGCGGAATAGTTCAAGTGTGGGAATATTCCCAACTTTTCCGAGTGGGATGGTTCATTTTTTGGTGCAAAAAGTGGGGACATTGGGAATAGAATGAATGTAGAATTTTTTAAAAAATATTTTCAATGGTAAAATTGCAGAATGGCTAAAATAAATTACTAGGAAAGAAAAATTAGATTAATAATAATAACTAGATGAGTGATAGTCAAAAATGTTTACAATAATATAAATAACTTGACAAATCATGATTTTGAAAGAGAATTTTAAGTTAAAAGTCAAAATTAGGAGAAAACTTATACAACATCAAGTTGTCTGTGTTCCTTTCCTTATGAAACTTTGTGTATAGTACAAATATAACTTCCTACACACAAATCATGTGGGTTCAGTTCAACTATTTCGTTTTCGTATGCGATGTAAGTAAGTACTTCCATATAAAATAGGTGTATAGCCTCATTTCTAGGTTGTTAAAGTACATTCGTTGTAGATTTGTCCAGGGGAGCGTGAACTGGAAACTGAATGCGGAAAGTGCGTATAATTCTTCCCTCACTTAAAATACGCACTGTGCATGTGGTGTGCAGACAAGGTATTTCCCTGACTTGACTTCTACTAATGTACTACTATGTACAAATGCAAAGAATACATACAAACACACATCCTGGTGATGAATTGGTGTAGAGAATTGCAAGGAGTTCTTATTTCTACTTCTGCTTACAAAACTTTTTTCGTTTTTACTAGAAAAGTCATGTTCTTCTATTTGTATGTGTGAACTCTTGTACAGTAGTATGGTAAAGTAAGTAGGTATTTGATTACTACTTACTACTTACTTTTAAGATCAGAATCCCATGTAGAATTCGTGTTAGATACTAAAATACGATACGCATGATTTTGTGTAAGAGTGTGTAAGTGCAAATGTAAGTATTACGAGAAAGTAAGGGCAGAAGGACAAGGGAATTGGATGGACTTGAACACATTGAGTATTTCTTCGGTTGAGGTTAGGTTAGGAGACTAATGACCGTGAAGAAGTCACAGTCAGCTCTCACTTTGTCAGTAATTCTCTCCGGATTGCTTACTTACTTATTCCTTCTTACTTATAGCAGTCAGTACTTTACTTTGATTCAATAGTTTATACTTATCTGTATTACATACGAATAGCATAAGAAAGACGAGGAAATATATTGCATTACTTGGAAGTAAGTAGCTTCCGGATTCCTTCATTCTTTCCTTTCTCTTTAATATTTGTGCGTGTTCTTATAAGTAGGCAAGACATAGTGTGTATTGTACAGGCTGTTTCATAACCATTTTGCTCCCTAAATTCGAATGACATGATTTGAGAACTAATGGAGAAAATCTACATGTTTTGCAGTTGAGTTTTTTTCTTTAAAATTAAGTCAAGGAATGGAATTTTCTGAAAAAATGAAATTTATTGATGTTTCCTGGCCACAAAACATTTTGTATTGAAAAATTGGATGTTTTCTCTTAATTAGCTGGAAAAGATACTGATTTTACTGATATTTAGCAGGAAAAGTTGTGCATGTCGCGCAACATTTCCTGCGAAATATCAGTGAAATCAATTCAAATTGTTTTTCAAGTGTATCAAAATCCAAAGATATTTAGAAAATTTTTCCAAAATTCTGTTAAATTTTTAGTCTCGTTGATATTTTTGATCGAAAATAGCCAAAATGTAATGTGATGGCCGGGTAACTTTAGGAATTTCAAAACAAATTCATAATTTAGCTAAGAAAAATCTGTAAAGTCAAAAACAAAGATAATTTTATGACTTTCTCCATTGAAATTGTCCTTACCTACAACCAAATACTACAAATGTGCTAACCATTGGAGGCAAATGGTTATGAAACACCCTGTAGTAAACTTATGATGATGATATTATTATGTAATAGATATATCTGTATGTATATATAATGATAACAAGCATACAATAATACACAGCTATACTGTATAGTGACTATTACATTTTATTTGTATATTACGCACAAAGGATAAACCCTACTTACATGCATATAATGTAACCAAAAGGAAACTTTCGGCAAACACTCTTACCCTTGCTTGCACACAGCCACACAAGATTACAAAATCAATATTCAGAGAAAATGATGAGGGAATCAAGTTTTGCAAAGTCATAGCAGATCACACGAAGAACAGAACAGAAGAGAAGATGAGTGAAGAAACATAAAGCACATACTTACTGTTACAGTTTACAGAATTTAATGATATTACTTTAGCTTAGACTGAACTGTTGTGAGCTGTACGCCCGGGTTACATCCATACGCACATTATTAGCTGACTTGACTTGACTGAGAAACACTCCATATCATTACGTATTTCAAATATTTGCTATACTATAATGTTATCGCGTATTTATATAACATTAGACATTTCCTCACTTCATCCCTTCATCATCACATTTCTAGATTCGAGATTTTCCTTTAAACTTTTCTCTAAACGCACAAAAACAAGATTAAATCCAATCCAATCCACGGACACGTGTATTGTATTGGTGTAGTGTGATGTGGTGTAGAATGAAATTGAATCCCAATGTTGAGCAAGCTGACTACATATATTAACACTAATTGTTTTTGGTATTACGCACATCGGCTATTGTTTAACAAATCTCATATCTTTTTTCATATCTTTATGCAAAATCTATAGATGATCTTAAAATATACTTTTTAAGCTTGGCAAGTCGAGGCAGACTATATTTCATCTGCAGAATCTATAACGTAAATATTTATAGATATGTGTTAAGTTTTAGCACATGGGTATATTGCAAAACAGTGGCTAAGTTATAATATAATAATAATGCTTAACTTACAATAGTATATAGTTGAGTGCAATTTCATTTCCTTTCTTATCCTGAGAAACATCCAAACAACTTGACATGCATAATATTCAAATTGTGATTCAAAATTATGCTTCAAATTAGCATTGTATGTATTAAAACTGGTTAAGACACAATTGTATAAATATGCAAATTACTTTAATACATATTACAGATAGCTGTAGTGTATATTTTTTGCATTTAATATAAAAGCGTGTCAACCGATTTTCGATGTCGATAAAGTTTTGCCTTAGCTGATCGATTTAATTTTGAAGTATAAGTTCATATACTTATATAGTTATAGTACTACGCTATGTGATAGTCGGATAGTTAAGGAACGGCGTTAGTTGGACAATAGTATTAAAGTTACAAAACCTTCCTTCATCTATAAATAATTATGGAGTGAATATTTCAAAGTTGCTGGAGTAATTAAGATGAAAGAAGGCGAGGGCGTTGAGTTTCGTTGTTTGTGACTCTGTCACAACTTTTAATAAGAAATTACAAGAATTTACGAAGGAACTAACTAACTAACGGATAGAAAATGTTTCTCCTACGCATTTTAGATAGCATCGTACATTCTTTATGATAAAGTGATAACTTCTGAGCAACTTAAAGCAAGCATTCGAAAATGCTATCCGTGTACATATATATAGTTACATACCTATACTACGTGTATATCCATTTATGTGTGTATTAGTAATATGTAGTAATAATGCATACGAAACGAAAGTTGTGTGCGTACTGAACTGAGTAAGTAAACATAAAATTCTAAATAAAGACCGATGGTACGGGAACGTTAAGCGAAATTAATGGAACTGCGTGCAGTTACGAACACCCGAACACTATATCATATTTATTTGTTCTGAATGGAATGAAGTTGGCTGCAATTCCATTACTTTCCACAAACATAACCGAGACAAGGTTATTAAATGTCGCTGAGGGTCAATTTTAATGTAGTAGGGTTCTCTTATGGAGCTTTTGCACAAAATTCCCCTTTTCCTTTTTATTTAAGTGGGATTTTGTACAGCAGTATTTATATTCAAGATTATTAAGATCGCATAAAGATTCAGGAACTCGAGTAACTCATCATTTTTAACGATTTGCTTTCTTTATTAAATTGTAACACTGTACTATAGGGCTACCAGATTTCTCAATTCTAAAAGAATTGTCCCAATTATGGTGCATTGTTTATACTATTTGATCTTTCATGATTCTTTTCTGAAGTTTTTCATTTATTTTGTTTTAAATCATAAATTTCTTGACTTGAGTGCGCTTTAAAGCACAGCAGGCTAATATTATTACTAATTTTTTATTTTTTAAAGCTTTTATATGTAGATCAAAAAGTTTTGAAGACTCCAAAAATACCCGCTAATAAAAATTATTCCCCATTTTTGCTCCAAATCCCAATAATCTGGTAGAAATGGGGCATATTTCTACAGCAGGGTCCCAAAAACATTTTAAAATCATTATTTTAAGTAATTTTTTATCTTCCTAATGGAAATTATTCCTAATTTCAGCTCCCAATAATCTGGTAACCTTACATATAGGCCAGAAATAGTAATTAAATGCGAAAATCTTCATTTCTGAAATAAATGCGTGAGCTGTGGGGAAACTGAAAATATTATTGTCTTCCTGTTAATTAATACGATGCATTTGAATTGAAACTTGAAATGCGCTGCTAGTACAGTAAAACTGTTTGCTAACGACTAACAGAGGGAGAAAGTTCCTCTTATTATTATTACTGCTATTCTTATTCCTCTTTTAAGAGTGAAAGTGAAAGCGAACTGACATACATGATGATGAGACGGATTCTAAATGAGAATGTTGGCTTTAGCTTCAGATTTCCCTTCTCTTTAAATGCGTTTGCTTTACGTTAATTGATGTACTTTGTGCGTTTCAACTTCTTACTAACAATAAAGTAGGTTTTTAAGTGCGCATCACTCTACAGTATAATATCTTTATCTTTCTCCGCATCTGTATGTGTATCGTTCATTCATTGTTCGTGTTGAATGTCTGAATGTTGAAACAGTGTACAAATAACGCGAACTACAAACTGCAGACAAGACACAAAGATTCCTCGAAGACAGTGAAAGGCAGGCAGTTCCTTTGTTCTATGTTGAATGTGAGAGAGAAAACGACACGTGTCTAAAACGGATATGAAACGACATTTTTTGGCAATGCTCATCCTTCGCAATAAAACTTAAGTAAAGGGATTCCTTGCAAAGCTAAAACTTTGTACAATACAGGACAGTACAGTACAGTGCGTGTGTTGTGTCTCGTATAAATATATATCATTCCATTTTATACGTCTCTGCAGTGTACTCTCTTTTCTAGAGTACACACAACACAACGCACTAACAATGAAATAAAATCTTTGCGATACTATTTACTTCTACATACTGCATTACTATTTACTCAGGGAGGTATATGTTGTAGTCAAATTGGATTTTAGGACAATATCAATACTTTTAATGGACAATTTATCAAAAATTTGGGCTTAATTATCTTAAACTAGCTAAATTATATACAGTACAGAGAATTGAAGGAGTATGGCCGATACGAACCTGTTCAAATTATAAATTATAAAAATAATGTACATTATTTATCAAGTTTCGGTCGTATAGCCAGTAATTAATATTTAAAAGAAACATTATTGATATGTTATGCAATTATTATATGAACTTATTTATCAAGACGATAGCTAATGGTGTTCCTATGCTTTTAGTATGCACCAAATCTTGAAAAATGTCTATTTTTTGGTAGAATTTCAACATAAATTCCCATTTGATTATTTTGAGTGTCCAAATTCCCAGAAAATGTTGACATTGTGAAGGAACGTCCAATTTGACTGCAACATTTGTGTATATTTCTTCGTACTGTAGGAATATTTTCCTCTTCTACGCATAAACGGCAGTAAATATGCGTATTATATGTTTAGTAGCTATATTCCCCGAATTTCTAGTATTCCCCTTGCTTCCTATTATAAGAATACACATACATAAAAGCAGTTTCCTTACACACTTACTCACAGCAATTCAAATCCAGTCAACGTCAACACACACACACACACAGTACACAAAAAATCACCTCGTGCGTTCATTCATTCGTGTGTAAATAGTAGGATATAACTTTTACGTACTACAGATATAGTACAGGAAGCATTATAGTGAATGGGTAAGTTTTTATATAGAAGATAAATAGAATGTATATGTGCGTAGGTATGTATAATGCGTAAATCTTGAGAGACAATAGTGATTTGAAATTTGATGGAGTCAGGCCAAAATAAGGTAGAGTTCGTCGCTCCATACTTTCTCCTATTTACTTATGGCCTTTATGGCATGCAATACTAACGGGAAAAAGAAAGTTATAATTAAGGAGAAAGCACAATCATTTTAAAATAAAATAAACCATTACAAACGGAATGTACTAAATGTATCGTCGGTCGTAAAAGTAGTAATTAGCAATTCATTTCCATGTATTTGTTTAAATATTATTTAATAATTATTTATTTTAAATATACAATTTAATGGAATTGAAAATGTGTAAAAGTGTATGACGAATCCGACGCCGTTTGTCTTGTTTCACTACACGCTTACGTTCTGCGTTCGCAACTTTTTCAGCGTCGCTTCTCTTTCTTTTGGGCATGTTAACTACCACATTTTGTGTAGTAGTTAATTTTTGTAGAATTGTGAATGTGAAATAATACGGATGATAATATGTCATTGGTCACCTTCAATTACTAATTATGGTTCACTGTTGTCAGCTTTTGCTTAATTGTGGAGCTGAAATAGTCAGTTGATGAGACCGATTCCAGCTGAGTTTCTGCAAAAATTCAAACAAATCTGCTAATTTAGTTCACAAAGTATTAAATAACAATGAAATACTGTCAAATTAGTAGAAAATTTTCAATTTGCCAAAGTTACAATTTTTACCTGTCTTTTAGTATACGCAAGCTTTCAAACTGCTCCTCAATTCTGGCGGTTGACAGAATTACAAAGAGGTGTAAAGTAGTTCACTGTTGTCAGCTGTAGCTTAATTGTGGAGCTTCAATAGCCAAGTTGATGGTTGAGTTTCTGCAAAAATTCAAACAAATCTGATAATTTAGTTCAAAGTATTAAACAGCAAATGAAATACTGTGAAGTTAGTAGAAAATTTTTAATTGACAAAGCAAAGTTACAAGTTTTACCTGTTTTATTAGTGTTTCTCTGTCCACGTAAACGTTAAATTTGCTCCTCAACTCTCACTGTCGCTCTCACAACGCCAAAAAGGCAAGATTTAACTAACTCTGTAGCAAGGTGTCATTTGAGTGTGGAGCTGGGATAGTCAGTTGATGATTGATT